>JAWPHD010004856.1:0-176656 GCA_037043455.1 Cyrtodaria siliqua | reverse complement strand
TGCATATCATTTTATATCGAACCATATGATCATGATTTTCTACTCTCTGACTGAATTGTTAGTACATATACATTCTCGCCTATAATGATGTTGAGACATAAAGTTAAGTTGCCTTATTTAGTTCCAAGGTCAAGCTTCAGGTTCATATCATTTTATATCGGACCATATGATCATGATTTTCTACTCTCTGACTGAATTGTTAGTACATATACATTCTCGCCTATAATGATGTTGAGACATAAAGTTAAGTTGCCTTATTTAGTTCCAAGGTCAAGCTTCAGGTTCATATCATTTTATATCGGACCATATGATCATGATTTTCTACTCTCTGACTGAATTGTTAGTACATATACATTCTCGCCTATAATGATGTTGAGACATAAAGTTAAGTTGCCTTATTTAGTTCCAAGGTCAAGCTTCAGGTTCATATCATTTTATATCGGACCATATGATCATGATTTTCTACTCTCTGACTGAATTGTTAGTACATATACATTCTCGCCTATAATGATGTTGAGACATAAAGTTAAGTTGCCTTATTTAGTTCCAAGGTCAAGCTTCAGGTTCATATCATTTTATATCGGACCATATGATCATGATTTTCTACTCTCTGACTGAATTGTTAGTACATATACATTCTCGCCTATAATGATGTTGAGACATAAAGTTAAGTTGCCTTATTTAGTTCCAAGGTCAAGCTTCAGGTTCATATCATTTTATATCGGACCATATGATCATGATTTTCTACTCTCTGACTGAATTGTTAGTACATATACATTCTCGCCTATAATGATGTTGAGACATAAAGTTAAGTTGCCTTATTTAGTTCCAAGGTCAAGCTTCAGGTTCATATCATTTTATATCGGACCATATGATCATGATTTTCTACTCTCTGACTGAATTGTTAGTACATATACATTCTCGCCTATAATGATGTTGAGACATAAAGTTAAGTTGCCTTATTTAGTTCCAAGGTCAAGCTTCAGGTTCATATCATTTTATATCGGACCATATGATCATGATTTTCTACTCTCTGGCTGAATTGTTAGTACATATACATTCTCGCCTATAATGATGTTGAGACGTAAAGTTGTCTTATTCAGTTCCAAGGTCATGCTTCAGGTTCATATCCTTTAATATCTGACCCTATGAGACTCATGCTTGATGCGTACATCGCTTTAAATTGTATCCTATGAGAAACAAGGTTCAGACTGGTATCCATTTTGTATATATGACCCTATGAGATCCATGCTTCATGCTCATATCCCTTTATATATGACCCTATGGGACTCATGTTTCATGCTCATATCCCTTTATATTGGACCGTATTAGATCCATGCTTCATGCTCGTATCTTTTTATATCGGACCCTTTGCTTCAGGTTCAGATCCCTTTATACAGGACCCTATGAGGCTCATGCTTTAGGCACGTATCCGTTTATATAGGACCTATTATACCCATGCTCAGTTGTTTATCCCTTTAAGGATGTTGGCTGGGCAAGTTGACATTTTCAAGTCTTAAGAATTTTAATTTTTTTAAATCATTGTTTTATTTGACAACAGAATTGTTTGTGTTTTTTTTATTGTTTCTTTTTGCATTCTAGTAGATATGGATATAATGTAGGATTTAAGACGGTAACATCAAATTTTAAGCAAAAAATAATGTTTTTCATATTTTTTCCGTCATTTGTGATCATTTTTTGTTGTCAAACAAAATAGGGGGATATGGGTAGCGCTGAGTAGAATTTATCATTTTGCTATAAAAAAAATCATTAGTGGAATACACATATAAAAGTAGATACTGAGCTAATTTTATTTTCGATCTCAATGTCAGAATTGTAGGTAATGTATTTTACAGTGAAAATGTCAAAATAACTCCAAAATGTGTGTAATTTAAAGAATATTTAATAAAAAATCATTAGAAGTCTGATGACCTATATATTGTTTTACTTGTTTTGAAAGAATTGTCATAGGACCCTGTCATATACTAGTTTTAAACAAGTTGATCATTATAATATACTTTTATCTTGAATTATTTTTTTAGTTAAAAAAAATGGTTGTGGTACAGTCCATCTTTTTTAAATAAAACCACGAATGAGGATTACAATTGTTTCTGTATGTTTTGAAAGATATGTATATATGTAATTAAAAATTAATCGTTGTTTTTCAATAAATGTTGAGAAAAGAAAAGTGAAATGTTCAATGACTCTGTTTTTCCTCTTTTTAGTGAACTTTTAGAGTTAAAAAAATATTTGATGACCTACCCTTTTTTGATAATTGGGTGACTACATGATACCAAAGAAGCTTTAAATATCAATTTAAAAAAAATCTCAGCACTATGTCTTTCCCAGCCAACCTCCTTAAACTGGACCCTATGAGAAACAATGCTCAGGCTCGTATCCCCTTATATAGGACCCTATGAGACTCGTACTTAGGCTCGTATCCCCTTATATAGGACCCTATGAGACTCGTGCTTTCTGCTTTTTTTATTAATGTGACATATAACTCAAAAGCACCTGAATGTCGTTATCATATCCTATATTTTATAGCTTTAATAAACTAATATTTTAAGTGACAGGGATCCAACACTGAGTATATAAGTACACTTCTTGTATCAAGTTGTTTACATGACTATAATAGTCTTTGCGTCCATTGTAAACCCAGATCAGCCTGCGAGCAACTCGCAGCCTGATCACGGTGTACAATGTTCGGCTGCTGTTCAGTCATTTTCCTCAAAACACCCCTTTGTCACATAAATGGAATGGTCTTAATTCAAAGAAAGAACAGTCCACTATATATATGTAGCAGGGGCTGGCGTGGCGCAGTCGGTAGCGCGGCGGATTTGTAACCGGAGGCCCCGGGTTCAATCCTCCGTGGTGCCACTGAGTTCCGTCGGTGTGTTCTTGGGCAAGACACTTTACCTTAGCCTCGTCCGTCGGATGGGGACGTAAACCGGGCGGTCCCGTGTATCGGTCTATCCTCCGAGCACGTTAAAGAACCATAGGAATCTATTCGATAATAAGAGTAGGGCAGGTTCCCGGATTCCTATGTATCCTTCCCCTCTCTCTGGGGCGGCTCTAAATAACCAATACTGTGTTGATGAGCCGTTAAACAACATTCAATTCAACTATATATGTAGCAGGTTAAGGGTTAACTACATGCCCGTCCGAGTGTCCGTCCACCTATCTCCTCCCACAAGTTTCAACCGATTGCTTCCAAACTTTAAAGGATGCTTACCTATGCATTCAAGATGTACGTATTGATTCGGCGTCAAAGTCAACCTTGTATGACGTGTTAACATTTCGTGCGTGTCAATCTCCTCCCTTGGCTCAGTTTTCAAGCGATTGTTTAGAAGTTTATAGGACGTATTATTATGGCGTATACCTATGAAGTCAAGTCGATTCAGCTTAAAAATCGACCTCGAGAATAGTGAATAGTGTAACATCCCATTTAATCAAGGATGCATGTATGTTGACTACAGCAGCCTAATCAAGAGTTAGGATGGGAGGAGGATACCACCGGGAAAGAGGAAAAACACTCGTATACGCGAGGGTCACCCCCACATCCCCCCCCCCCCCCCCGACATATGGAGTACTGGCTTTTTTTGGGCATGGCATCTGGAATACTCCCTAATAGAGGGTTGGCATCTGGAATACTATTTGAACCATGCGAGGCCGAGCCCGAGCTCTCTATGGGGGTCCGGGGGCATGCTACCCCCCCCCCCCCCCCCGGAAAATGTTGAAACCTAGGTGCTCTGAAATGGCATTTCCAGCAATCTGAGACATAAATTAGCATTTTTTTTAGTTTTTTGGATGGAAAAAAATATTTTTTGAGAAAAATACGGCGTACGCGTATGAAAAACTGCGATGTCGGCGTACGGCGTACCACAACCCGGCGTACGAAATACTGGCTAATATGGGTCAGAATCCGGCGTACGAAAAGGGGGTCGGTACCCTCATACACCTTTAGACACATTTTTAAGATATACATGGCTTTTGTTTGTTCTTGGTTACTTGTATATTAGAAGTCTTTTGAAGTGTTTGCACAGTTTATATGTATAATTTGATAAACGGATTTGATAAACTGCACCTAAATCGACAACGATGCGTTGAAGTATTTCATTTAAATTATAAATAAGTTATTGCTCCAAAATAGGTATTCGCATGTTTATAATGTATTTATTTATTTATAATGTGTCCTATTAACAGATTGTTTAGTGAAACATTTTTCAAGAAGACCATTAGTTTACATATTGTGTGTACTATTTAGAGCTTTTTTATTTTTTAGAACTGTCTCCCAGCCGTTCAAATTGAAGGACAGGGTGGGCCAAAATATGATTCCGATAAAACCGGTAATATACTCTTTTAATGCACATTAAGAAACAATGCACTTTTCGTACTAAATTAACACTTTCATTTAAAGTCACTCACACAAATGTTTATAACCTACGTGGTGTTAGAAACATTGAATAGTCTTTAAAATATAAGAGTTACGTGCTATTTTGGCATAATTTCGTTAGTTGGAAGTAGATGGTTGGTCTCAACATTTTTACTGTAAAACATTTGTAAATGAACACGAGGAAGATGATGGGCTCAGCTTAATCTTCTTTAAAAAGTACAATGATCAGCGGAATTTGTTAAAAAAAAGTTAATCAGTCTAAAAAGAATGTTTAGACTAATTCTTTAAATATTCCAGCAGTTGGTGGATTTTGGTCAGTCCCATTGGCAGACCAATTTACTAGTTCCGTGTATGACTTTCGTACGGTGGGTAAGGATGGAAAGGTCAAGGTCAAGAAATCTGGCTTATACTTAGTATACGCACAGGTAAATATATGAGATCCTATACTAGGATTAACACAGTTCATCGTCTATTTTCATTTATCACATAACATGCGGTGTGGGAGTGTAATAACGCCATTCAATATTTTCGATATTAACATAACGTTAATGACGTCATGGACGTCACGTTAATGTACGTTTTCTGACGTACTCATGTAAGATCCCGTATTTATTAAACAGACAGAAACTTAGGGTTTTTATATATATATATATATAATTCGCAATACGCTTGAGAAAAGAAAAGCTTTGAAAACGCGTTAGAACCATGTGTAATTACGTTTTTGATTATTATATCTTTAATAAAAATGATCTCCCCGTGCTACGAATCAGTAGTGTTATATTTACTGATCCTTTGGGACCAACGAGCCCAATATAGGTGGCTTATAAGTAGAATACCGCTTAAGCCGGTGCTAGGGGGCGTGAGAGGTGTTGCTGCTTTCATTACTTCTCATGAACAGACTCAATAAAACCGAGTCTGCTGCTTTATTCTCTTAATTGTGTTTGTTGCTCCCAAAGGATCAGTATTTTTTTAAGATTCGTTACTGTGAATTGTAATCGATAACCTAGTATAATAGTAATGTAGAAGTCATAGGTCCATAGAAGGTCAAGGCCATATTCCATAACACTGTTTACATATACGTGTATATGACTGTCAATTACAATATGAGGATATATTATATATTATGTCAAATTACGCTTGAAGCCCAGTTGACTTGAGGGGGTAACACGTGGTGCACTTTCATTAAATGTTTCATGTTCCAGCGTTTTTTTTCCTTCTTTGGACGGGTCCGGTCAATGGACTCGTTCCCAATCGCCAAAAAATAGCATTTTCCCCAATTTTGAGTAAAAAAAATAAAAATAAAAATTCCCAATTCCAGATTTTTCTTCCCAAAATTGTAAAATGTTTTAGAATAATCTTCTTAATAACGTTTTTTACCAGGGTTTTCGACGTTTCTTCTGCTTTTCTGTGTAAATTGAACAAAATACAAAAACATTTTTTTTCCCAATTCTGAGAAAAAACGCGCGTTTTTTCCCAATTTTGAGAAAAATCGCGTGTTTTTTTCCAATTTGACCGGTCACGGACCCATTCCCAAAATGGTGACAAAAAAACGCTGTGTTCTGACGCATATAAATTAATTATCAATTAACTTTCTTATGGTGTGTAGCTTTGTTGACATTTATCTCTATGGTCTTTTTTATTGACGATGATGTTCGAATGATCGTATAAACAAGCTTGTAGCCAGCCTTTCGTTAATTGATAGATACGAAACAATACATTTCAGCTTAATTTGATTGGCCGTTCAAAAGAAGGCTTTACGATAATTAGGGGCTTCCCAGATGGAAACGAAACCATACTTGGAACATTCGAAGGAATTGGTGCCAGTGACGTAAATCACCACCAGACCTGCTTCACAATGAGGATAGCTAATCTTGAAGAAAATGATGTCATTTTTATTCGAGAAGTTCAACATAATTCAGGAGTGAATTATTTAGATACTATGTCACATTTTGGTTTAATTAGAATTGGAAACTTTATTGGAAAAATAAAAGTAAAAGGCTAAATAACAAATCAAAGATAGAAACATATATTTTCGGAAGATGTGATTCTTCATGAAAGATAAACCTCATTATCTCAAGAAATGTGTTCACTTCATGAAATACATTCTTTTTGGATGAAATGCTCACTTTATGTATCGGAAGATATGTTCTCTTCATGAGACATACATCTCTTATAAAAAACAACAACATAATTATATTCGTCTCGTGAGACATAAACTTCTTATCGGAAGATACATTCACTGGATGAGAGAAAAACTCTCTCGAAATTGTTTTATTTTTTCTCTTGGTAAATACTACGGGTTTCGTTCTTACCTCATTCGAATATTTACTTAATACGTTGTATTGCTCCAGTATCGTGATTGAAACTATGGTAACTATTGGTGAAATGCTTTATGACTTGCACAATGATAACATGTAATAAGATGCACAACTAAAATCAGTGAAACTGCTTTAACGATTAAAGAGGCTGTCGCTACCACTCCTGCTATAACGGATAGAGATGGGAATATAAATAGATAATATACATCTACTCTCAATTCATCAAACAACTTGCGTTCAATTCATCAAAAACTCCATACTGCCATTCAATTCAATCAAAATGTCATACGCTCTAATTATCCAAATGCTAAAACAGCAACGCACACCATAAGAACGGTACACAGAAAAATGATATGTATATAACATAGATAATGAAAAACTAAGAAGTTTGTGACCAAAAACAGGAGACCAAAGCGACACTATAATTTTGAAAATATTCATATTGCATATGATTACAGATAACACTTACGGGTGCTTCAAAACGAGGCTATCACGTTAAGAAGGAAACGGCACCTAATAATGAGACGATATTATTCACGTGCACAGGATATACAAATGACGAAGCCGAATATGTCTACAAAGCGTGCTCGTCTTTGAAACTTGTGAAGCTCGAGCAAAATGACTTCATTTTCATTCAGGAGATAGATGGAAACACCGGAGGTTTATATTCAAAAAGTGCTTCATATTTTGGTATGATTCGAATTGGCGATTAAGTGAAGCTCACATATAACTATTTAAATGTTGAGATAAATGAAACACAGGAGGTTTATATTCAAAAAGTGCTTCATATTTTGGTATGATTCGAATGGCGATTAAGTGAATCTCACATATAACTACTTAAATGTTGAAATAAATGGAAACACGGAGGTTTATATTCAAAAAGTGCTTCATATTTTGGTCTGATTCGAATTGGCGATTAAGTGAAGCTCACATATAACTATTTAAATGAAACACCGGCGGTTTTTATTCAAAAAGTGCTTCATATTTTTGGTCTGATTCGAATTGGCGATTAGCGAAGCTCACATATAACTATTTAAATGAAACACCGGCGGATTATATTCAAAAAGTGCTTCATATTTTGGTCTGATTCGAATTGGCGATTAAGTGAAGCTCACATATAACTATTTAAATGAAACACCGGCGGATTATATTCAAAAAGAGATTCATATGTTGGTCTGATTCAAATTGTCGATCAAGTAAAGCTCACATATAACTATTTAAATGCTGAGCAAGTGTGCCACAGCTTATTTTTAAGCTTTTCAAGGGTGTCAAATTATTTCTCTTAACTTTAGTTTGTCCAAATATTGTAATTTCTGATATTTGGTATTTATGTATATAGGGCAAAAATTGTAAACATGCGAACTTAGCTATGTTACTATCTTTTAAATGAAGTTATCTTCTTAAGCATCTACCTCATACTGAATTGTTTGAAATGTTTAAAATGTTTTGTATTTATTTTGTGTATGTAGTTGATATTTTTTGTTTGTCGTATATAAGCTTTGTTTGAAGTTTGTTAGTTTTGTTAGTGAAATATGACTACCGTAATGCTATTTACATCAATTGTATGCGTTTCGGGTTACACTAGTTTAACCAAAATAAGTCAATTGCTATACTAATATGAAGCCAACATAAATCAATCACAAAGGTTATGAAAAAGAAATCAGTTCTTTATATTAGTTATACTAGTATATTACCACTTGTGTAATAGTACTGATAAAATTTGAAAAAAAAGGTATATTGGAAAATAGAGTCATGCAGAAGAGTCAACATAACTTCAAATATTGCTAATAAGAATGCAGCATGCACATCCATACCCCCATTCTGGCCCCATTCTGGCCCTACACATGGGTTCGTTGGATTAGGATTCGCAGTTGCTTTTTGCATATGGGTGCTACAAGTTATTCAGTCTCCTTTGCTTAAGCTATTGCCTGCATTATGAGGCAATATTTCAATGTATAGGATGCCTGACCGTGTGCATTTCGTGCATTACTACGGGACCTTGTACACTATGAACCAATCCACTGGTATAATCGTGCTAACAGTGTCATAATATTAACATTACACGTGCATTGCTTATACATAGGACAGACAAAATCATGTAAATAATTAGTTTTTGTATCGTTTATCATGTTTACTCTTTATGGAATGAAAACTGACTACAGTGTTTTATGTTCATATTGCTGAAACATGGAATATTTACACGTTTATAATCAGAATAAAACCATGTTATGCTTACGATAGGTTAAGATAATATTGGCGCAATGTAATCAACCATTAGTAATATGCAAAATCGATTTGCTTTGAACTACATGTATTCAAATAATAAATAATAATGAAATAAATGCAAATATCGAGATAGTCGTGTGTTCATTTAAAGGGGCGGAGATACGGCAAATTATTTGTTTTCATCCAGGTCTGGGATTCACCAAGCATTCTTAAGAATATTCTTAGACTTAAGCCCAAGTATGAAAATTTCAATCACACATATTTCTATAAGTTTGAGGGATAAACGTTCATAAGAAGCTGCTATCTATAAAATATGATACATTCTAATTAATAGCAACTTCATACAAGTGTTTATCTATAACAGTCATGGGAATATTTGTGAATGAAATTTGAATACTTGAGCTCAAGTCTAAGAATAGTTTGAAGAATGGTTGTTGAATTCCAGGCCAGGTCTTCTTTAAAATCAAGCATCTATATTCTTCTTTCGGGTTGGAATTCCCTATCTTCACCGGATACCCATAAAAGATTCTTATAATTTACCTGATCACAGTTTCTACTTCATAATATGCTTTTTGCAAGGAACTTCTCATAAGATCTCTTGTTTCTTCAGTTTACTCATAGACCTAATACTAACAGACTGGAAACTGACATTTAAATACATTTCACGGTTTCCTACCTCCGTGACCGAACGACGCTACGGGTTCGAATCCCACTGGGAGCTCGACTTGTAAGTGAGAAGTGTCGATGCTTACGGATGGCGGGAGATGTACAGTACTGGTTCTGCCCAGGAAAAGTGGGTGATCTGCCTCCACCACAAAAAAATCGACCGTCATATATAACCTTACATGTGTTGAAAATGACGTAACACACCATACAAACAAACAAAACAAATTATATATTTGTCATTAGGTAGGTGGTTTACTACATGACTGTATGAAGATAAGAAGTTGGAAAAACTCTACTGTACGAATGAATCTTTCGTCACTAGAGCTCACTATTGTATTTATGAGGTCAGCTTTATTGTAGTTATTCAATATGATTGTATAAATTGTCATTTCAGTTTTTAAAGGGACTGGAAGCGATCTGGACGTATTCTGGATGTTAATCCAAATCCGAATAAAACCACCATATTAGTGTTTCCGTTTCATATTTAATATGCTTAAGTTCTAAAGTAGGCCAAGCTTAATTATTGTTAATGAAACAGTTTGGTCTGGAAAACTAGACGCCTCGGCTCGGGTTCTTTGAAATTCTTGTTTTGTGATCGAATTATACTTTATTTGAATTACATGTACAAGTATTAGTAATGCGGTCGTCATTTAAGTTAATATTTATGATTTAGCAAAAATCAAACAGCCGAGTCGTTGGGCTTTCCAGATCAAACATTTTCATATAATGCATGTGAAAATATGTAACTGAAGCATATTATGAGGTTTTTCTATTGACAGCAATTACTCCCAGTTCCTTTAAAGTACTTATTTGACCATGTAGGTATGTATTTATACCGATTATTAACAGTCAGTCGACGTTATTCAAGGGGAAAGAACTCTTTGAATAAATGGTGAATATTTCGCACAAAACAATTGACTTAAATCATACTGAACCACAAAGACTGTTGAACAATATACTTCTCACAATAGAATTTCATCAAATAGAAAAAAAATACTTGTCAATATTTTTTGTTCTAACTGAAAGGTTTAATATCTACACCTGTATGGGGCGACACCATGGAAGCACTGCTATACCTTTGCCAATCTCTACCCAGAGTTGTCGTTCCTTGCATACACATACACCTCCGTCAAACGTCTCATCAAATACCAAGAATCTTGGCAAACGGTGAAAAACGATGGAAATGCAAAATGTCTTGACTGCACTAATATTTTTCTGAATTAACTTTATATGAAATGCTTAAAGTATGGGGTGACACCATAGAAGAACTGCTATCCAAACAGGAACTATATTCTGAAAGAAATAAGTTAAGCAAGTAAATAAGGTGGTAAATCCCAATGCTCATGTTCTAGACTATGCGTGGCAGAGGTCCTGAACAATATAATTAACATAATTATGGATTATATACAGGGCATTGTTTTCAAACGATATCTGCCAAAATAAATCAAATGTTTAAATTTACCAGCTATGCAGAAATTATAATTTCGTTCTTATTTCAATATAAAAGGGAGGTAATTTCACAAATGGTAACCTTTGGTTCCTTATATCTTTATAATGGCAAGGTTACTGTCAATTGGTTTTGCGGTTTTTAAAACTTGAGACCCAGAAAAATATTTAATAAAGTTTAGTCAAGCTCTTTACCATATGTGTATTTTCTAAATGTGAAATATGCTGTTTTAACTAAATGGGAGATAACTCTGATACTTACTTTGGAACACAAATAACAGATCCAATGTTTTCCAATACTTCACATTATAAAATTACAATAGATTTATATCAACTAGATATTCATATTTAATTGCTAAACTTATTTCTTTCAATATATTATCAGATGTAGGAAGTCAGTATATTTCATCTTATCCTGTTATACTGAGGGGTGAATTAGCTGCTTTTCTGTAGTTTAATACTCGCCTAAACAATTATGTTAAGTAAAATATTGTAACTTCTGTTAAATAAATGGAACTTAATATGTATGTTAAAGCAATTCTGTTTTGTTTAATTCCACCCGTAGTTTGTATACATAGCAATAGCCGACACACACATAACATGTTTGTAAACAGTAAGAAGTAACGTATCACTACACTAGACGTATTTAAACATTAATTGACTTCCATAAAGCATGGTCGTTTATTTTTTTTAAAAATTACATAATTTATATTGGATTTGCAGTAACATTTTACCCCCTTGTCAAACGTTAAGGTCAACAAAACTGCTTAAAATAGATTTTCTAGGAATACAACAAATAAAAAATCTTAAGTTGCAATAGCATGGGTATTGACTTAAATATCCATGACCTGTCATTGTTTGTAAATTGGCCTTTACGCTGACATACAACACGAATTTGTGTTTACGTCCCACTATACCGTCTGTAGATATAGGCAAAACGTCCCACTTAAACAGAAATATTGGCGAAATGTAGCTGCTCTGTTGCAAAGGGATTTCCATTTGTTTCTGTTCTAAAAATGGAGTGCATAACAGTACTTAAAAACCCGGATTTGAAATTGAAATCGAATTCTGAGATATTTGGATATGAGATAAGTGGCGAAAATCAATCGGGAAAATTTAGTAGGTTGTGTAGCCAACGTGGACGAACATGTATATTTGGAGTTATGTTTGTGTTCACGCTTATATCATTCATGTCGCATCTTCTGTTGCACAGTCAAGTTGAGGCACTTAAGCAACAGGTGGAACTGCAAAATCAAAAAATAAACGAACTTCTGAATGCAAAATATATTGAACAGCATGTTGCGTCTGAAAAGGTAACTATTGCAAACATATACTACTCAAAATTTGCTTAGGATCACTTTTATTCTTCCATATAATTTTATTAGAAATTAATTCACAATAACGATATTAATTTCATTGATACTTCAACAATTAAAATCCACAATTTGAATCAAGTCATGAGATCACATGACCATATACTGCCCTAAATAAGTTCATGTAAAATAGAAATAATGCTATTTATTTCAGCAAGAATTTTAGACAGCAAAAACGTGATCCTTAGCAAATTTTGAGTAGTATATAACGTCTACTCACCATCATCGTTTATTCTTTATTTAATACCGTATAATTTTGAATATAAACATGCTTGTAAATATTTAAATAAACTGTAATTTAATTTAGGAGTTTTTAAATTGTTTTCATTATTTTTCGTACCGTTTATATATATTATCATTGCAATATAATCAGCATATAACAATATTTAAAAAAAAAAACGCTTTAAACTTTTCAAATGATTATTAATTATGTTTTGCAAATATGCGATGTATGTAGAAACTATCGGGACCCGTGAGTTTACGCAAAACTCAAGACTGTATTCTGTAATGCTAACTAGGGAAAACCGGCTTCCATTAAAGTAGATTCTAAATAATCAAAAATGGGCGAATTAAATATTTACTACATTGTAATGCATTTGAAGGCCCTAATATGTAATTCGATTTATTTGCGCTTTGTTGTCAAACACGTTAAATGACAATGGCGGATTAAGTAAATATTTGTTATTTATCTAAAAGATATTTAATACATTATAATGACAATATAATTACTATCAAAATGAATGCAAATAAATAAGCTTAGGATAAGTTATAGATTCAAAGTGATTTCGCACTAAAGCTTGTTTTTTCACATATATAAACAAAATTAGAAAAGCCCGCTGATGAAATAAATATGCAATAAATGTATTCATTAAATTACTAGAGCACAATGCAAATGCACATCCAACAATACAAGCATAAGGGAGCGGACAATGGACAGGCAAAATGATACATGGACTAGTTTAAGCGGTCTTGTATTGTCTTGCTATGGGGCATATTTTTGCAATATGTACAGTGTAAATTGTCAATTCCGTTTTCCGCAGTTACAACTTTGCTACTATTGTCATTCTGCCGTTGCTATGTTACTACGAGGCATTGTTTGCAGTATGTCTAGTGTAATTAATTGTCATTCCGATGTTGCTATGTTGCTACGAGGCGTTTGTTGCAATATGTCCAGTGTAATTGTCATTCCGCTGTTGCTTTGTTGCTAAGAAGCATGTTTTGCAATATGCCCCGTGTATTTGCCATTCCGCTGTAGCTATATTACTACGAGGCATTTTTTGCTATATGTCCAGTGTAACTGCCAAACCCGGTTTCCGCAGTTGATATGCTGCTACGAGGCATTTTTGAAATATCTCTCCGAGTGTGTTCTCCATAGCAACAAATTGTTGTAAAGGAACTGGGTGCCGTCTGGAAGCATTATCTGTTCTAATTAAAATACGAATAAAACAACCACAATGTGATTCAGTTTCATATTCCTTATTGTTAATGAAAATGGAAAATATCTTGAGAAAACTTAGACGACAAGTATAAACATATTGATATATACTATTCTTTTTAATGCTCTTTAAAGATCTTGTTTTGCGAGGATCTATAGAAATGGTTGGAACAAGTGATATGCAGCTTTAATTATTCACTAAAGCCAATGAGACAGTTGTAAGCCTTTTCAGACATGGTTTGCATTCCTAGTTATTGGTCATTGATAAAAGGATAGCAAAGCTCCAGATAAGCAATTTGTGTTGTGGGTGGGTGGTGTGGGTGCGGGGTGGCGGGGTGGGTATTTCAGCATTAACATTTAGGAAATCAGAATTGAAAGAATAAATTGGTAGTACATTGTAACAAATAAACAATTCTAGTAATATAATGGAATATTTGTGATTAAAAAACAACAAAACTAAAACATTTACTCTTTAGACATTTCAAAATTGCATTGCAGATTTATTTACGGGGTAAATTACCTTTTGATATGAAAGCCAATCTGGAGCTCTGGGGTAGTGTTGGAATTGCTTTCATTACATAATTGACGAGGATGTTAAAAAGTGTTATGTTTTATTACATTTCTGTGGGTGAAAGATTGGGATTTCTCAGTGAAAGAATATTCATAATCGGAAAATATTGATAACTAACTCCGAACACAAACATAACGAACTGTGACGTTGAGTTATGACGTCAACAGTGTTGCTGACGTCGACGTCATCCGTCGATAACGTTCAATAAAGCGAATAATTTAGGTTAACATTATACATAAACTGATATAAATGTAATAAATAGATTATTTAATTGCTGGGTTCGATTGTAGGGAAATCCTTCACTCGATGGTTGTCGTTTTTTGTTTTTTTCACTCATTCGCATACGCCCGTTCGTGAAAAGAACAACACGTCTACCATCTCGCGAAGGATTTCCCTATAATCGACCCCGGCTGTTAAATAATCTCTATATATCGAGGGGAGAACATATCTATCGAATACTGATAAGTCTTTACATTTTGATATGAAGAACATATTGTACAGGATGTGACTAATACGTTAAAGGGATATATGGCAGTCTTGATTTTTTAAAAACTGACGACGCTCCCTTAGTTTTTCTACATAACTTGCATTTGTTTAAAAGCTAGTATTAATTATAAGCATAGTATAAAGCAATTGCTTTTTGTATATTGCTAACTGTTGGCAATATTGCATCAATAATGTGTTTAAATCTATGGTAGAATAAACGAAAAAATTAAAACTCAAAATTTTATTTAATTATATGCAAGCCGGTTTAAAGTCAAAATGATACGATATAAACGCATCAAAACGCTTATTTCAATGCTTGATAAACACTTAAAGATTGACATGTGTCCTTTTAAAAATAATTTTAAAATAACAATATTATGTTTAAATCCTTTTTTATCTATCTCAACAAGAATACCGACATGGCTGTTATCTACTCTTCCGGGTTTCAAAGAATATTGATTTAAACGACGTTAAAAGGGCGCAAACTGTCTCAATAGATTATAATAAATATTTTTAATTTGGATTTATAAACTTAATCTTTAAATAAATATTTAGTTAATCCATTATTTAATTTTGGATTTATAAACTTAATCTTTAAACAAATATTTAATTAATCCATTATTTAATTTTGGATTATAAACTGAGCTTCAAAAATACAGCCAGTTACACTATTTTGATCATATGGTCAGTCAAAAATACAGCCAGTTACCCTATTCTGACAGTATGGCGTGGCGCAGTCGGTAGCGCGGCGGATTTGTAACCGGGGGCCCCGGGTTCAATCCTCCGTGGTGCCACTGAGTTCCGTCGGTGTGTTCTTGGGCAAGACACTTTCCCTTAGCCCCGTCCGTCGGATGGGGACGTAAACCGGGCGGTCCCGTGTATCGGTCTATCCTCCGACCACGTTATAGAACCATAGGAATCTATTCGATAATAAGAGTAGGGCAGGTTCCCGGATTCTTATGTATCCTTCCCCTCTCTCTGGGGCGGCTCTAAATAACTTATACTGTGTTGATGAGCCGTTAAACAACATTCAGTTCAATTCAATTCAATTCAATTCAGTCAAAGATACAGCCAGTTACCTATTTTGACAGTATGGTCAGTCAAAAATACAGCCAGTTACCCTATTTTGACAGTATGGCCAGTATTTTTTTCTTTAGGATCGTCCTACCCAACAATTTTGCAAAAATGAAAAAAAAAATGAAAGAAACATTATTTTCTCCGTCGTAAAAAAATCGATTTTTATCCCCCACCAAAAGGTACTAAATTTTCCGATTCTTTATTACTTCGACGATTATATACTAGAATTGTTCGTTTTGGCTGTAAAATATATTTTTCTCAAACGATTTTTAAAATTAAGGTATTTTTACTTACCACTAAAATTGTCAATTCCAATGATATAATAATATAATTTATGTGCGTATTTTAAAATTACTCCTGTTATTGCTGAAAACCCTTTGGTTGAAACAAGCGCCAAAAACAATAATAAATCCAACTATTTTCTTTAAAAAAACGTTATTGATGGAGAACAGAGGGGAAAAGATCTCATATTCATCATTTTTAAAAAAAACAACAAGAAGATGAGGAAGAAACAATATTATAAAACGAAATTTTGATACTGGTAAAAAAACAAGAAGATATTGATTTAATCAGTTTAGAAATCAAATCAAAATAAAGCATCCAATTGAACCGAGACAAAAAAAAAAGATTTAAAATAAGACCAAAAGCCAAATGTTTGGATGAATGGGAGAAAGTCAAAAACTATTTTGTAACATAGAAAACCGAATTTTATAAATAAATGTACACCGGTACCTTCTCTCATTTCATTTGCAACAACATTAGAATTCTACTTTATAAAAAAATAGGAACTGTTACCACTCTCTGTATGCACACAGACAAGTGAAAATGTAAATTAGCTGTTTATATTATTTCTTATACAAACAATTACTAGCGACTAACAAAGAACTTTAAAATTATCGAAATTATTATTCTGTTTGAAAAAGGCAAATAATCTTAAGAGCCCGGGTTCTAGTGGTTATACTACAGAGTTTTATAAATGCTTCTGGATTTATATAGGAATTTTCCTTTTGAGATCCACTGACCATGGTTTAATAAAAGAAGAACATTCAAACACGCAAAAAGAAGGAATTATAACATGCATCCCGAAAACAAAGATAGACAATATTTGAAAAATTGGAGACCAATTTCATTATTAAAGCATGTATCGCGCAGCGTTTTAAACAAGTATTACTTCTCTTATAAATGAGGATCAAATTTAATTAGTTTTGGCAGGGCGATATTAAGGCGAAAATATGGGGCGACATTCAGATGCAAATACGGGTTCTATTTATGATATGTTTAGTTACACCAAGAAGCGTCTCCGTGGCCGAAAGGTTAAAGACGTTGCGTTGTAAACCTTCGCCTCTCACCGCTGCGGGTTCGAATCACACTGGGAGCTCGACTTGTAAATGAGGCAGTGTCGATTGTTACGGATGGCGGGAGGTGGACAGTACTGGTTCTACACAGGAATCTGGGTGGTCTGCCTCCATCACAAAAATCGACCGTCATATATAACCTTGCATACGTTGAAAATGACGTAAAACACCATACAAACAAACAAAAGTACACCCAGAACAATCATTTAACGGGCTCGGGAACTCTTACATACCTTTAGAAAAGGGATGGTACACCTCGGACTTTGTTATAAGGCCATAACAGATCACCCGTCTGTTCCTTTATAATTTCGTAATGTTATTAAAGTATCTTGCATAACTTACTTTACAAAGTATTTGCAGAAAGCATAGAGTTTAGACTTCCCTGTATTGTAACATGGTGTGAATGCAGGGGGGGTAGTTGTAGCATGTATACCAGATTCAGAATGTCAACATGCGTCAAAATTCGGCAGTTGAAAACGTAGTATTCTGTTAAAGATGACATGTTAATATCATGATTGTCTCTTACAATATATTTGAGACGTATATTATTTTCCAGGCTGAGTTTTCTTTAAAACTACGTTTACTTCTGAATTGTATTTTTAATCAACCCAAAACCGATTTTTTTTGTAATAGTTAAATAAAAGAAATACTACAGTTGATTTTTTTGTGTGTTCTCCCATTTTGAAAATAATATTATTTGAACATAAAAAGAAAATTAAAGACCCTCAAAGAAATTATTTTTTAATAAATATTTAACTTTTCGTAAATTTTATTTGCAGTTTTCAAGTTACTTCGGGACTTTTTGTCTGTACCTTAATACATCTTTATTTACATTTTTGAAAAAAATCTTTGTTTTGTTATAAATAAATATCCAAAAATCTTTTATTTCATGCTTTATTTTTTTTTATAGATTTCATAACTATCAGCGAATTTAATTCATTTTGTGTTCATTTTCCCCCAAAACTTTATTCATCCCAAATATGTGTTTTATGAACATTTATATAACAGATAACTTTAAGGACTTTCAATCTCCTTTTATTGTAATGAGAATTATAGTTTTAAAAATAAATCCCGTTTTTAGTAATTTTGGTTCAAATTTGCAACTTTTGGCCCCAATTTTGGCTATACTTTTCAGGACAAATAAAGATATTAAAGAGTAAGTAGGAGATACTGAATATGTAATTTTTCAAAATGCCGATGAAACACCCTATATTGGATGGCCCAGAATATTCCCTTAAAGGGAATGTAGCGACACAGCCAAACAAACTCTATTATTGAGAGTTCTGGAAAAACTTAGAAAAAGGTGAAAGAATTATCAAAATCGGATGATAGACAAAAAAGATATGACCATTTAAAGGTTGTTCTAAATCGAATATGGGAGCCGCCATTTTTAGAACTATGACGTCATAGTTCCATATTATCATATATGGAATATTGATAAATATCATTTAAAACGAAGAAAATCACTGCAAATGAATGATTTTTTTTTACTGGTGATATAAATCATTATTGCCATAAGTATTACATATTTTTCATACAGTTGATGTCATTTTTTCCCTATAAAACAGTAAATTTTCATATTTATAAATATTCCATATATGGTCATTTAGAACCGTGATATCATAGCTCCCAAAATGGCCGCTTCCATATCCGTTTCAACAGAAACTTCAAATGATCATATCTTCTTTGTTTGTCATCCGATTTTGATAATTCTTTCACCCTTATTCAAGTATTTCAAAACTCTCCAAAATAAAGATGGTCTGGCTGTGTCGCTACATACCCTTTAAACATGTCATAATAGTTAATAAGTATATGCAGCATATATGTCAGGTCTTAATTTTAATGTTGATAAAATATGGTTAGTGAAAAATAAAGGTTCAAAACCTTCAATTTGCACAGTTGTAAACTTAAATTGGGAGACTATGTGATCATCGGAATCACAATGTCAACTAATCTAGATGGCGTAGTCGCATTAAATTATGACAGAAAAATAAAAGAAATCTAATCGTTACTACTGTCAAAAAGAACTCTCATACCATTTGGAAAAATCACTGTCACTGATAAAAAGCTTACCTCTACCAAAATAAAACCATTTATTTTCATATTTACCAAATCCACATGAGAACCAGCTTAAATATTACAACATATTTGTTTTATTTTGGTCTGAAATAATCACCCAGACAAAATAAAGAGAACTGTTTTAACTCAAAACTGTGAATATGGGGAACTGAGAATGATCGATATTAAACAATCTATATATTCCTTGACAAATAACATGGATATTAACATGAAATTGAGGACAAAAATGTATGGACATCCATAAACATATGTGTATCTGTCAATTCACCACCAACATGTTTTTTTGGTAACGAATATGTGAAAGATAATTTGTAATATATATGAAATCCCATTTGGAAGGCTGTTTACACAAGTCTATAATAATAATAATAATAATAATAATAATAATAATAATATCTTTATTTCAAGAGGATAACCTATTTGGCTACACTTAGCCAGTCTAGCATATGTCCTCAAAATATTAGATGTTCAACTATCATTGTCATGAAAACAGTTTCTAACACAACCGTTATGGTACCACAATAACATTAAGTTTGGACTACACTCAAGTGATATGAAAACGCAACACGGGAATTTCCGCTATATATTGTATATACTGCACGCTTAATTGCACATAATATTCCAAAGAAATCCCAAGATGTTTTTTTAAAAAAAAGTTGCAGTTAACTAGAGAAAGGACACAACTGTGATGTTGTAGACGTTTTAATCACACTACACTTTGTAACAAGAACTTCATCAATGTTGAAGTTGCTCTTCGAAAAATTGAGCTAGTTCAGTACTGTATTTAACGTAAATAGTTTGCAAAATTTTGCATCCTAAGTTTGCTCACAGGATTGAGCCAAACGCCTACTCTGTGAATAATGAAACATTGCAGGAATACTATTTGCTGTATTATTTGTGGTTTTAGTATTTTTACCAAAAGGAAAGGTCTTACGTAGCCATGTACCATTCGATTAAAAGCAGCATATTGTACATACAATATATAGCGGCAATTCCCGTGTTGCGTTTTCATATCACTTGAGTGTATTAAGTATTTTGCAAGAGATGATATTGACAAAGGCATTATATTTATTAATGAGTTAATTAGTAACAATGGTAATCTTCTTCCTTTCAGACTATATAATGATAGAAAAGTTTGCGATACAGTAAAATGTAAATAGAATATGAAGGTATACCTGCGGCAATACATGACAACTTTCAAAAACAAAATGTTGCTAATTTTGCCATCAATTTACAAAATCCACTCTGCCCATCGGCAGTTTCTCTCATAACAGGCATGCAGAAAGGATGTCGTCCTATTTATGGTGTTTTAATGAAGTCGGATGTGCAACCTACGTATGTAGCCAAATGGGGACAATAAAGTTTAAATATAAACATAGAATGGAACAAATTATTTGAAATAGCTTTTAACTGCACACAAGGTTTCAAGTAAAAGAAATATCACAGAATTAATGCTACAAACCTCCTTTTGCCAAAAATGAAGGTAAACATATGATAGTTACTGTAGTTTTTGCACAGAGACTTCAAAAACAATGTCACATTTACTTCGGGAATGCAAATATTCAACAACTTTTTGAGATATTTTAAGAATAGTTGCACTGAAAATAATATACAAATTCAACACAAATGAACAGCGAAAGATATTATTTTTGGATCTATTCAATATGCCAATGTTATAAATTAACCATTCATGCAAAATACTTCATATATAAGTGCGAGTTAGATGAAAGATTGCCGTTTGTTTGACAATTGTAAACTACAAATTAAATACATAAATATATCATACTGAAAAAAAAACGTTATTTAAAATAATGCTTTTGAAAAAATTGAAAATCCCTGCTAGGCAAATTTTATAAAATATAAATATAATATAGACAAAATCCACTCTGCCCATCAGCATTTTCTGTCATAACAGGCACACAGAAAGGATGTCGTCCTATTTATGATGTTCTAATTAAGTCGGGTGTGCAACCAAATATATCGCCAAATGAGGGCTATACGGTTTAAATATATACAGAGAATGAACAAATTATTCAAAATAGTTTTTAATTGCAAACAACATACAAAGTTACAATGGTTCAAGATAACGAGGGCGGGACTTAAAAAACAAGTATATGTTGCTTAAATGAAAAAAATTAAAAAATTTAATAACTAATCACAATGGAGTTTACAGTTTGCTGAGATGACATTTAAGTGCATTTGTTTTAAAAACAAAATGTCATTTTATAAAAAAAATCAAATAAAAAAAAAAAATCAAAAAAAATTTCATCAGTACCATAAAATAGGTCATATATGAATTCCAGGAGTCCAAAAAGATGCACTACCCAAGACACAACTATCACCTTCAAAAAGTAGGTCAAGGTCATATATGAAATCCAGGAGTCCAAAAAGATGCACTACCCAAGACACAAATCTGTCAAACTAGTGTATTTTGCTTCCAAAGATTAAGCTATAATCTAGGTTTGAAGCATCTAGTGCATAATTATAGTTCATGAGAAAGTGACGTAAATGTAACAATTAAAGTTATCTGCCCTTTGCTTGTAGGGTGAAGGTCACATCCACATTTGCTTTTTGACACGTTGTGATGTACTACCCAAGAAACAACTATAAGCGAAGGTTGAAAGGTCTAATGCATATACAGTTTGTGAAAAGTGACATAAACGCAAAGGTTGAAGGTGAAACTTATAAGGTTATATGCCCTTTGCTTTGAGGGTCAAGGTCACTTCCACATTTGCTTTGTCACGTTGCAATGTACCACCCAAGATACAACTATAAGCAAAGTTTGAAAGGTCTAGTATATACAGTTTTTGAAAAAGTGAACTAAACGCGAAGGTTGAAGGTAAAATTATTCAGTTATCTGCCCTTTGCTTGGAGCATCAAGGTCGCTTCCACATTTGCTTTGTCACGTTGCGATTTACCACCCAAGATACAGCTATAAGCAAAGTGTGAAAGGTCTAGTGCATACAGTTTGTGAGAAAATTACTAAACGCAAAATGTGCATGTTGACGCCTTCGCCGCCTTCGCCTTCGCCGCCGCCGCCACCACCGCAAAGCAACATCTATGTCTCTTTTTTTTCTTCGAGAAAGCGAGACAAAAATGAACCTCAGAATTACTGCTACAAACCTCCGTTTGACAAAAATGACAGTTGATGTAGTTTTGCTCAGAGAATTCAGAAACCATCACACATTTATTTCGGGAATACAAATATTCAAAACCTTTTTGGGGTATTTTTTTAAGATTACTTGCACTGAAAACAATATACAAATTCAACAAGAATATACTTCGAAATATATTATTTTAGGGTAGGAACTGTGCACCTCTGTTCACAGATTTGTTCTTGTATTGCAATGGAAGAGATTTCATATTGAGCATTGACAATTCTTTCTTTTCTACTATGTTTAATAATATATTTTTGAAGGAACTTCAACTCAACAAAGCTAACATTTCTGATACTGTCGCTTCTTTCCTTGATTTACATCTTTCTATGGAAAATGGCGAAATAATTAGTAAAGTCTATGAAAAGAGAGATGATTTTAATTTCGATATTGTTAATTTTCCCCATTTAGATGGGGCTGTTCCCCGCGCAACTTCTTATAGGATATATGTGTCTCAACTTATTCGTTTTTCTAGAGCTTGTACTCGAGTGGAGGACTTTAATATTCGTAATCGTTGTATAACTAAAAAGCTACTCCATCAGGGCTACCGTTACCATGAACTTCGTAAACTTTTGCAAAATGTTATTATCGTAACGCTGATCTTCTTTCCAAATATAAAAGTAATTTAAAAACACTTCTGCGACAGAGACAATCACAACCTATGGTGACGTGATTTACAAACTTCATAAGATCCTTGGTCATGATCACTTTCATACTATATTTGTTAAACTTGTTAAAAGGTTTATCAAAAGAGGTTATAATCCTATCATTTTGCAACGCACTGCATGCTTGGTGGTGGACCCATTTACAGTTCGCCACTATGCTTGCCTCTTTAATTGTGCGACGACCGGACAGGCTGTGGACTCCTAAAGCCCAAAAGGACGGTGACGTTTGATGTTTGTCTGCAATCTTGTCTTGTGGGGCCCTATGTTTTTTGTATTTATATATATATACGAGCATCTTTGTGTTTTACTTATATTGCCTATTAATGCTGCCTTGTTGGTTAGAGAATAGTTCATGGCGGGGATTTCTTTATTAACACTGTCCCGTTTTATTGGGATGACAGTAGGGTTAGTGTGAGGATTGGTGCACCCTAAAACCTGGTTTAAATACCCATCGGCCTTTTTTGCCACTGACCGTTCCAATACGGTAGCCCTATTGTCAACCCTTGTGTGTTTGTGATATCTTCTATTGCCTTTTGGATATAGTGGTTCTTTGTTTGTTTTGTGTGTTTGGGGTTGAATGCTACTTTTACACTCGTAGTCCAGTATACTACGGGAAACAAACGCAGCTCGGGAATCTCCGCTATATAATTAATATACTGCATACTTAGTTCCACGTATTATTTCAAAAAATTCCGAAATGTTTTGTAATCAAAGGGTTGCGGTTAGTTGGAGAAAGGACAAAACTGTGTGGTATTATTAATCACAGTACACTTCGTAACACGAAATTCAATAATTCTGAAATTCCGCTTTGAAAATTTAAGTGTTGTTTTTTGTGTTTTTTTCCCGAAAGGGAAACGTCTAATGTAGCCGTGTTCGATTCGATTAACGCAGTCTATTATACATATAATATATAGCGGAAATTCGCGAGTTGCGTTTCTTTTTCCCATTAGTATAGGTTCACTTTACATTTTACTGGTCCTATAGTAATTATTACTATCGCTACTGTTATGCTCACTTCCCAAGAAATAAATCATGTAAGATTATAGGTTCATTGTAAGAGGTTTTGCAAGGACTGATACAAAAACATCAAGCGGGAAAAGCAATAGCATGTAAGCGAAGATAATTATATCATCTACAGTTGATATAAAAGTCGAAGAGAAAATGTAGCATTCAAGGACCATCGACAACCCAAAACACGCACAGAATTAATCAACAATTACAAAGATGAATAATAGGCAAGATATGACATCACAAACAGAAAAGGGTTGCCGCCTTGGAACGAAGAGTGGCAAAATATGCTGCTGAGGGTTTAAAGGGAGTACATCAGGATTTTTCTACAAATATCTTAAATTATAAAAATGTTCCAATTCATGATAAAACACTTATATCCATCAAAATATGATGTTCGAACCATATTGTTAAGGTTTAAACTTCGAATACACCATATAGCTAGGACGGAATCGGGCATAAAATGCTGAAATTAACCCTGGTGCGTAACCTAGGATAGCACATATTACTGTACAGAATGAATTTCCTTGTAACTAAGGGGTCATTTTTAGGATCATTCAATATGTTTAGGCACTTTAAAATAGAAAATATCATTATTTGTCAATTTTAAGTCGGACCCCTAGACCCCTTTGAAAAGCCTGATGTACTCCCTTTAAACCAGGTTCTAGAGTGCACCAAATCTCACTCTTATCCTACTGTAATTCCAATAAAACGGAACAGTTTAAATACAGATATTCCCGCCAGGTTATATTCGCTAACAAACAAGGCAGCAAGATATATGACGCATATATACTGGAAGGAAAAAGGAACGCGACACGGGAATTTCCGCTATATATTGTATGTACAATATGCTGCTGTTAATCGAATGGTACATGGCTACGTAAGATCTTTCCTTTCGGAAAAAAGACTAAAACAACACGTAACACAGCAAATAGTATTCCTGCAAAGCTTCGGTATTGACAGAGTACGCGTTTGACTCAAGCATGTGAGCAAACTTAGGATGCAAATTTTGCAAACTCTTTACGTTAAATACAATACTGAACTGGCTCAATTTTTCAAAGAGGAACTTCAATATTTATGAATTTCTTGTTACAACGTGTACTGTGATTAAAACTTCTACAACATCACAGTTGTGTCCTTTCTCTAACTAACTGCAACTTTCTTTTTACAAAACATCTTGGGATTTCCTTGGAATATATAAGGAATTAAGTGTGCAGTATATACAAAATATAGCGGAAATTCCCGTGTCGCGTTTCGTTTTTCCTTTCAGTATAATTAAACTCGTATCTCCGTACCATACGTCCACCAATATGTGATACGTTGCACATTCCAAAACATTTTAAAGTGTTTGAAATGGGAGTCTCGATTTATATATCATTTTTACTTTTACCCTGGTTACATTGAAATAAATCAAATTTTAAGTATTCACTATTTCGTCGTATTATACTAGAAGTTTTAATAGATTATTGGTGCAATAATATCAAAAATTAATAATATGCAAAAAAAAATTGCAAAACATATACTCAATAATAATTTGTTTTGTCTGCTCTTGTGTTTTCCTTAAGACTTCTTGTAACAGAAAAACGACACTAACCCGTCAAATAATGGCAAAATTACACTACAGAACCGTTCATCAAAGCATTACGCATATATATTATATAAACATCCCCATATTCCCTAAATAAACATGTTTCCCCATATTACCTATATAAACATATGTCCATGTATTCCCTATATAAATATAACTATGTCCCTATATTCCGCAATATAAAGATATGCCACATTCTCCGCTCATAAACTTGGGTTAAGAATGAGATATTGCAACGACACTAACTGTGTAGGTTATATAGGAAAAGGACGATTGAAATTGTATTTGAGGTCACTTGGGTCAAGGTCACTGTTACTAAAATAGAAAAAAAAATTAGTTTCCTGGCATCAAACTCATGGTTTTCGGGCAATATCCTTAGAAAAGACTGAAATAGCATTTAAACTTGGAAAACCTGTTTTTTCTTGGAATTTTCAAGTTTTTTTGTTTCCAAGTTTTTATCAGATTTTGAAATGCATGTCTGATTACTATCAATATGTAACATTATATTTCAAAGCAAAAAAAAACAACATTCAAATTACAAAGCAATTATTTTCAAACTCACCCATTACCAGTTACCAGTTGCATGTACTGATCGCCAATATTTTCCTTCTACAGGTATGCACATTTGTTGTGCTGCGTGAAAACAGTTGGAATCATTTTTTACAGAGTACCCCTCTGCACACCCCTTGGCTAGGATTTATTTAAAGTCTCTATCCCCGGCGTAACCAATAGGCAAATTTTGCAACATGTGTACACCTTTTCTAAATATGTATATAGGGAATAAAGGGAAAATTAGAGAAAACAATATCTCTGCTAGACCAATAGCACAAAACGTCAAATCAAATTAGTAAGATTACCAGTTAAAACACTTAAATGGTTTCCTGCAAACCGGATGTTGGCGCGCGTGAATTTTATCTCGACCCTAGGGTGAGATGGAAATATCTAGCCCCGGTAAAATGACAGAAATCCTTGTCCGGTATGCAAGAATATAAGAATCTTTCACGGGTATCCGGTGAAGACGGAATTTCAACCCGAGGTATAAGTGATTTTAGCGGAATCGAGGCTCTCCCGATGTTCCGATTAAAACACTTATACCGAGGGTTGGAATTCCATATCTGAACCGAATACCCATGATAGATTCTTTTGCTTGCATAACAGAGACCTGTTGTGCGTTGACGCCGCCAGCTACTAACGTTTTGCATGTTTTCCTGCATATCGGATGTTGGCGCGCGCGAATTTTATCTCGACTCTAGGGTGAGATGGAAATTTCTTGCATACCGGACAAGGATATCTGTCATTTTACCGGGGCTAAATATTTCCATCTCACCGTAGATTCGAGATAAAATTCACGCGCGCCAACATCCGATATGCAGGAAAACATGCAAAACGTTAATAGCTGGCGGCGTCAACGCACAACAGGTCTCTGATATGAAAGAAAAAGAATCTATCATCATTCATGGGTATTCGGTTCATATAGGGAATTCCAACCCTCGGTATAAGTGTTTTAATCGGAACCTCGGCAGAGCCTCGGTTCCGATAAAATCACTTATACCTCGGGTTGGAATTCCCTGTCTTCACTGGATACCCGTGCAAGATTCTTAGAATCTCAAATATACGAGAAATATTCAGACTCAGTGAATATGTATGATAATATAATGTCGTCAGGCCAACTGTATGAAATCATGAGTTGATATATGGTACCTATATTGCATTTGGAAAAACCCAACCGTGTCCTGAAAACTCTAAACAAAATATCTAAAGATGAAACAAAAAACATGAAAGGGCCGAATCCTTCATTCTGAAACTACAATTGCAGTAATCATGCAAGATTGTGGGAATATCGGTCGGGCCTCTTGTTATTCACTGCGATTCTGTTTTCAGCTTATATAATTAGTATGTATCATTTTCAGTCAGAGTCTACAGAATCTAAGAATCCAGAAAGTCTATCAGATCAAATATTAAGTAGTGGACGATCCAAAAGAGGTAATAGCATGTCATCTATCTTTTGTTATCTTTTGTTATCTTTTTTTTGTTATCTTTTGTTATCTTTTGTCATCTATCTTTTGTCAATACCAATACAGCTTTGGTATGAAACCAACATAATAAAACACAAAAGTAGGTGTTTCATTAGTTGTGCTTTGGAGTGTTTCTTTCTTCTAAAAACAATGAATTATCAGCAAATTGTTATATCCTGCTATAGCATAGACACTGTTCAATATACCAATGCTTTTTAAAGAGACAACAGTTCATATACCTGAGCTAATCAGTCATGTAACATGTTAGCAATAAATAAGCTTTCCATTCTTTCAATGATCATTTGACGCCCGTTTCAATCATTTATCCATTTAACCAATCAAACCAATATACAACCTCCGACAACAGTAGCACGTGTAACTGTATTATAATATAAGCTATTGTCCATATATTCCGACATGGGTTGCACATACTTTTCTCCGACTGGTATATGTTTGAATTGACAACGCGAATTTAACAACAGTGTCCCTACATTGCTAGATGCGTTTGTGCCTAAATGTTGTTTTATCTCAGTAATGAACAAAGAAATTGCATTTATTTTGTATATGGAAGACAATATTCGTGCGTCCGTTTTATTTGTATGGAGACTATGCGCTTGTGACCACTATATATGAATTCACAATACTCGTATGACCACTTTGTGTGTACGAATACATTCGAGTTCATGACCTCTTGGTGTGTATGGACTATCATAACCATACGAGTACGGCCATGTTGTTATAGGACAGGGTCCGTTTAGGCATACATGCTCCGTGCATGCTCTTTCTTTGTCCGTTATACAACTTGCGTCCAATATTCATGTTCGTATCAAGCTGCAGTATCTTATATAATATTTCTTCAATTGTATGGACTATTCTTAAAAGGGATAATTGTAGTATACTTATTCCTTTATTTGCAAGTAATGTATGTATTGTTTGCATTCCAGGTCTGCAGTCGACTCCTCATTTCTACCTTAAAGGCGGTAAGTTACGCAAAGCACTTATTAGATGTACATATTTACTTTATAAAATAACGAAACGCACTTTTTTCCTCATAATAAATAGTAATCTTTATTAAAAACTAGACATTAAATGAGAATGGTATTAAATCGTAAAGGAAGTGGGTTATGAAAAAAATATACCTCTATACAGAGAATCTAAAAAATATACCTCTATACAGAGATCTTTCATGTGTGCCCGTTATTATGAGTGCCCGTTATTGATAATAATATAATATTGAATGTATTAAAGTAGTTGGATAAAAGTATATGTCGTGAGATTTTAAGCAACGATTTTTAAATTCACAAAATCATTATTAAAAGATTTTGACTGATTCATTTATTCGCATACAAATGTATGTATTCGCATACAAATGCATGCATACACTATTTTAACAAAATACTAATAAAACATCATGAAGTATCGCAGAAAATAATATTAGCCTAAATGTAATCATAGCAGCGTAATATTAGTCTAATATTAATCATAGTCACGTAATATTAGTCTAATATTAACGGGCATTTGTTGATTTACATATATAGTTTATAGTACTACCATACCATCCCTTATTTGTAAATAGTTTTATCTTTATATATTTACATTATTTTTTTAATCATAGTAACGTTACATTAGTCTAATATTAATCATAGTGGCGTAATATTGGTCTAATATTAATCATAGTAGAGTTCTATTACTCTAATATTAATCATAGTAGCGTAATTTTAGTCTAATATTAATCATATTAGCGTAATGTTAGTCTAATATGAATCACAGTAGAGTTCTATTACTCTAATATTAATCATAGTAGCGTAATTTTAGTATAATATTAATCATAGTAGCGTTATATTAGTCTAATATTAATCATAGTAGCGTTATATTAGTCTAATATTAATCACAGTAGCGTAACATTAGTCTAATATTAATCATAGCAGCTTAATATTAGTCTAATATTAATCATAGCAGCGTAATATTAGTCTATTATTAATCATAGCAGTGTAATATTAGTCTATTATTAATCATAGCAGTGTAATATTAGTCAAATATTAATCATAGTAGCGTAATATTAGTGTAATATTAATCATAGCAGTGTAATATTAGTCTAATATCAATCATAGTAGCGTAATATTAGTCTACTATTAATTATAGCAGTGTAATATTAGTCAAATATTAATCATAGTAGCGTAATATTAGTCTAATATTAATCATAGCAGTGTAATATTAGTCAAATATCAATTATAGCAGTGTAATATTAGTCAAATATTAATCATAGTAGCGTAATATTAGTCTAATATTAATCATAGCAGTGTAATATTAGTCTAATATCAATCATAGCAGCGTAATATTAGTCTATTATTAATCATAGCAGTGTAATATTAGTCAAATATTAATCATAGTAGCGTAAGATTAGTCTATTATTAATCATAGTAGCGTAATATTAGTGTAATATTAATCATAGTAGCGTAATATGTGTCTAATATTAATCATAGCAGTGTAATATTAGTATAATATCAATCACAGTAGCGTTATATTACTCTTATATTAATCACAGTGGCGTAATATTAGACTAATATTAATAATAGTAGCGTAATATTAGTCTAATATTAATCATAGCAGCTTAATATTAGTCTAATATTAATCATAGTAGCGTAATATTAGTCTATTATTAATCATAGCAGTGTAATATTAGTCAAATATAAATCATAGTAGCGTAATATTAGTCTATTATTAATCATAGCAGTGTAATATTAGTCTAATATCAATCATAGTAGCGTAATATTAGTGTAATATTAATCATAGTAGCGTAATATTAGTGTAATATTAATCATAGTAGCGTAATATGTGTCTAATATTAATCATAGCAGTGTAATATTAGTATAATATTAATCACAGTAGCGTTATATGACTCTAATATTGATCACAGTGGCGTAATATTAGACTAATATTAATCATAGTAGCGTAATATTAGTCTATTAATAATCATAGCAGTGTAATATTAGTCTAATATCAATCATAGTAGCGTTATATTAGTCTAATATCAATCATAGTAGCGTAATATTAGTGTAATATTAATCATAGTAGCGTAATATGTGTCTAATATTAATCATAGCAGTGTAATATTAGTATAATATTAATCACAGTAGCGTTATATTTCTCTAATATTGATCACAGTAGCGTAATATTAGACTAATATTAATCATAGTGGTGTAATATTAGTCTATTAATAATCATAGCAGTGTATATTAGTCTAATATCAATCATAGTAGCGTAATATAAGTCTAATATCAATCATAGTAGCGTAATATTAGTCTAATATTAATCATAGTAGCGTAATATTAGTCTATTATTAATCATAGCAGTGTAATATTACTCTAATATCAATCATAGTAGCGTAATATTAGTCTAATATCGATCATAGTAGCGTAATATTAGTCTAATATTAATCATAATAGCGTAATATGTGTCTAATATTAATTATAGCAGTGTAATATTAGTATAATATTAATCACAGTAGCGTTATATTACTCTAATATTGATCACAGTAGCGTAATATTAGTCTAATATTAATCATAGTAGCGTAATATGTGTCTAATATTAATCATAGCAGTGTAATATTAGTATAATATTAATCACAGTAGCGTTAAATTACTCTAATATTGATCACAGTAGCGTTATATTAGTCTAATATTAATCATAGTAGGGTAATATTAGTCTAATATTAATCATAGTAGCGTAATATTAGTCTAATATTAATCATTAGTCTAATATTAATCATAGTAGCGTAATATTAGTATAATATTAATCACAGAAGCGTTATATTACTCCAGTTTTGATCACAGTAGCGTAATATTAGTCTAATATTAATCATAGTAGCGTAATATTAGTCTAATATCAATCATTAGTCTAATATTAATCATAGTAGCGTAATATTAGTCTAATATTAATCATAGTAGCGTAATATTAGTCTAATATCAATCATAGTAGCGTTATATAAGTATAATATTAATCATAGTAGCGTAATATTAGTCTAATATCAATCATAGTAGCGTAATACTAGTCTAACATTAATCATAGTAGCGTAATATTAGTCTACTATTGATCATAGCAGTGTAATATTAGTATAATATTAATCACAGTAGCGTTATATTACTCTAATATCAATCATAGTAGCGTAATATTAGTCTAATATTAATCATAGCAGTGTAATATTAGTATAATATTAATCACAGTAGCGTTATATTACTCTAATATTGATCACAGTAGCGTAATATTAGTCAAATATTAATCATAGTAGCGTAATATTATTCTAATATTAATCATAGCAGTGTAATATTAGTATAATATTGATCACAGTAGCGTAATATTAGTCTAATATTGATCATAGTAGCGTAATATTAGTCTAATATTAATCATAGTAGTGTAATATTAGTCTAATATTAATCATAGTAGTGTAATATTAGTCTAATATTGATCATAGTAGCGTAATATTCGTCTACTATTAATCATAGTAGTGTAATATTAGTCTAATATTAATCATAGTAGTGTAATATTAGTCTAATATTAATCATAGTAGCGTTATATAAGTATAATATTAATCATAGTAGCGTAATATTAGTCTAATATCAATCATAGTAGCGTAATATTAGTATAATATTAATCATAGTAGGGTAATATTAGTCTAATATTAATCATAGTAGCGTAATATTAGTCTAATATTAATCATAGTAGCGTTATATAAGTATAATATTAATCATAGTAGCGTTATATAATTATAATATTAATCATAGTAGCGTAATATTAGTCTAATATTGATCATAGTAGCGTAATATTAGTCTAATATTAATCATAGTAGCGTAATATTCGTCTAATATTAATCATAGTAGTGTAATATTAGTCTAATATTAATCATAGTAGCGTTATATAAGTATAATATTAATCATAGTAGCGTAATATTAGTCTAATATCAATCATAGTAGCGTAATATTAGTCTAATATTAATCATAGTAGGGTAATATTAGTCTAATAGTAATCATAGTAGCGTAATATTAGTCTAATATTAATCATAGTAGCGTAATATTAGTCTAATATTAATCATAGTAGCGTATATAAGTATAATATTAATCATAGTAGCGTAATATTAGTCTACTATTAATCATAGTAGCGTAATATTAGTCTAATATCAATCATAGTAGCGTAATATTAGTCTAATATCAATCATAGTAGCGTTATATAAGTATAATATTAATCATAGTAGCGTAATAGTAGTCTAATATTAATCATAGCAGTGTAATATTAGTATAATATTTATCACAGTAGCGTTATATTACTCTACTATTGATCACAGTAGCGTAATATTAGTCTAATATTGATCATAGTAGCGTAATATTAGTCTAATATCAATCATAGTAGAGTTATATAAGTATAATTGAATTGAATTGAATGACCGATTATAAAAGTTGAGTAGTGTAGACCTCTTGCGAGACTTCTCTCAAAGCGCTCACATTCATCTTGGGTGCGTCTGGATGTTTAATTTGCAGCAGTATGCTGTTGTTCTCCTGTTTGACCCCACCACGGTAATCGAGGCTCAAAGGACTAACATTTGTGTTGTGCTGTTTTGCTATGCAGATGATATATCTAAGCTTTAAAGTAGTAATTCTGGAGGAATAGGTGGTAATGTATTGTGCCTTTTCTTAACATTTGTAAAATATATTATTTATAGAGACTACAACAGGGAGACGATAATTATGTAATACAATTTATCCTCCGTCGCTTATCAATAATATATCCTGCCTAACGGACATTCATCTTTGTTTTCAGACAATGGCATTACCCCTGGTGGCATCTTTCTCTGGAAACGTGACCCAGCTGTCAGTTATGATGGGGATGCCAATTTTTATGCAGACTTTACTGGTGACAATAGAATCAAGAAGATAATCATAAAAAATACTGGCACATATTACATATACTCACAAATCAACGTGGCTGGACGTAGTGATTATAGTCACAGGTAATGCTAAATAAATAGAGAATATTATGTCAGTGCCTTTGACTGTCAAGTTTATTAGGTCAGTGCCCAATAAAGCAAAATGTATTAGGTCAACCCTTTATTAGTCAGAAAAGTGCATATCTGCATGATAAAATGCATATTGTGCAGTCGTGAGCCCAAAATTATTGACGCGGGGTTGCTGATTGATGAGCTGTGAAAATGTAAGTGGGTACATGTAAATGGTGAATAATTGATTTCTAACCGTATGTCTTAGATAGTTTAGTTGGTAGAGCGCCGGTACGGTAAACCAGAGTCCCTGGGTTCGAGTACCGGTTGAGGCTCGATTTGTTCACCACCTGTTATAGAAACTATTGTTTTATTACGGATTAGCGGTAATAAATCTGTTTTACCGGGCTACTCCAAAGAAAAATAAGCGATGCCTGCTGTGCAGGCGATATAATGTGTTAATAGTCAAGTGGTCAAGGGTCAAGGGTCAAGTGTTAGTTGTCCGCGGCAAGAGAGTTGTCGGACCCTTCAACGCCATATTTCTTTCAGCTACACCCTTGCCTTTTTAAGGCAAATTTGAATCCAACGCAGCATACTAACTCACTGTATAGAAAGTATTACTTTGCATCGGTCAAACTAGATATGAAAATTGTACATTGCAGGATGAGCGATAGTCTGTTTTACCGGGCTACTCCAAAGAAAAATAAGCGATGCCTGCTGTGTAGGCGATATAATTTGTTAATAGTCCGAGGGTCAAGTGTTGGTTGTCCGCGGACTCAGGGCAAGAGAGTTTTCTGACTCTTCAACGCCATATTTCTTTCAGCTACACCCTTTCTTTTTTAAAGCAGATTTGAATCAAACACAGCGTACTAACTCACTCTATAGAAAGCTTTACTTTGCATCGGTCAAACTAGATATGAAAAGTGTACATTGCAGGATGAGCGACCCGGCTGTTGGTTTTACTTTGAAGAAAAAAGGGGCAGGAAATCACGTAGAGTCGCTAGCTTCAGCATATCTCACACAGGATGGCAGGTTAATGATTACTTTACACATTTATTCAGTACAACATTACATCCTTATTTCTACAAACTGGCAGGTTCATTATTCTAACAACATAATGAAATTGCGGATAAAACTCATTTTAATCAACTTTTATTTTTAAATCAATTAAATTGTATACTAAGGTCATATGGCGACTTTCTAGCTTCTGTTGGTGGAGGAAGACCCCAATTGCCTCTCCGGGCAATTTTCGTGCACGGGCGGGCATCTGGGTAGTTCCGCAAGCCAGCTGGATAGCTACCTCACATATAGATCCCTGGTCGCAGTCCCAATGAGGGCTCGAACCCAAAGCGGCGAGGGGCAAGTGATTTCATGTCAGAGGTTCTATAACCACTCGGCAACGGACTCCCCTTTTAAATCTGCCTTAATGTATCCGCCAGTAATTAGTTCGTCTTCATAACGTTATAAAACTTGCGGAACTACCCAGATATGCCGCGGGTAACTGTCCTGTTATTTTGTATTTTAGGGGTGACGTATACGCCGCGGGTAACTTTCCTGTCAGTGTGTATGTTAGGGTTGACGTATACGCCGCGGGTAACATTCCTGTCAATGTGTATTTTAGGGGTGACGTATACGCCGCGGGTAACTGTCCCGTTAGTTTGTATTTTAGGGGTGACGTATACGCCGCGGGTAACTGTCGTGTTATTTTGTATTTTAGGGGTGACGTATACGCCGCGGGTAACTGTCCCGTTAGTTTGTATTTTAGGGGTGACGTATACGCCGCGGGTAACTGTCGTGTTATTTTGTATTTTAGGGGTGACGTATACGCCGCGGGTAACTTTCCTGTCAGTGTGTATTTTAGGGTTGACGTATACGCCGCGGGTAACATTCCTGTCAATGTGTATTTTAGGGGTGACGTATACGCCGCGGGTAACTGTCCCGTTAGTTTGTATTTTAGGGGTGACGTATACGCCGCGGGTAACTGTCGTGTTATTTTGTATTTTAGGGGTGACGTATACGCCGCGGGTAACTGTCCCGTTAGTTTGTATTTTAGGGGTGACGTATACGCCGCGGGTAACTGTCGTGTTATTTTGTATTTTAGGGGTGACGTATACGCCGCGCGTAACTATCCTGTTGACACGATCACGCAGACTGGGCTGTATTACTTGCGGCGTAATGACGAAATATTTATTGAGAGACGCGATCTACAAGAAAATAACAACTACATACAATTCGACAATAGAGAGGAGCATGCCAGTTTCGGCGGATTCCTGATAGAACGAAAACCTGAGCCTGGATAAACTATGCACATCCCTCCATTTGAGATGTCATATGTATATGGTGCATTCCTTTTAGAACTAATGGATTGCATTAATATAATATTTCCGGTGATTTGCCATTGGAACAAACGTTAGCTCTTGGGTAAAATAGCAGTTTCGGTGTCATTTATATAGATAAACCAAATGTGTCTTCGTTATATGATTTAGATGGGGATGCATAGATGAACAAACATTATCTTGTGGATAACAAATGTATATTAAAACATAGAAACCTCGAAATGAGCTAGCTACTACGTGATTCCTAACAGAACAAATTGTCCCATGGACATCTACGCTCATTGAGACATTTAACATATATGTGCTGGAATTTACTTTGAAAAAATGAGTTCCCATGGATAAAGTTCATAGTTAAGGAGCACTAACGTGTTCTGAATCAAGATAAAAGGGCATACTGTGATTGGCCTGTTTGGCCCACCCTACCCCTTAATCCACAAACAACGAAGTGTTTTGAGAAACTATGTAAAATGACGTACAGTAGCTTGAGCTAACTTTTATAAACATTCGCAACATCTCGATTAATTCCATGGAATCATATCTCGAATGTATATATAATGGTTACGTCATACTAACATGGAGACGCCCTGGACTCCTATAGATTCTCGCCAAAAGGCACAGACTCAAAATCAATCATTTCATCAAAGTTGAGCAATGTCATTTAGCCGAGTGTTCTATCTTTATTTGCATGAAAGTTCATATGATTTGCAAGAACAAACGAGCAACGCAAATCATACAACAAGTGTGGCCAACATCCATAGTGTATGATAAAACAGTACACTATGTTCTGCCTCGTTGACTTACGGCTAACACATTTTTTATAAGTGTTGGTTTGATTCCGAACGTAGCCGAAATTGATACAGTGTGTACGAATGCTTTAACAGCTTTTTAGTATAAAAGAAAGTAAACGATGACTGATGATGTAAATGTTTACAATGCAATTAGTAACGTCATTAGTTTAATCAGTTTGTGTGACCTCCTTTCCTCATGTCTAAATTTGTTTTTATTCCCTTACCACTCCCTCCTCCACCCCTTACTTAATTTCTTACGGTCCCCTGTGATCAGTCGCCGATTACATCACACATTTCATCACTCACTTCATTACCCATATTACTTTCATCACGCATTCCATCACTCAAATTAGTTTCATCGCTCACTTCATCAATCGTATTAGTTTCATCGCTCATTTTATCGATCATATTAGTTTCATCACTCACATCATGAAAGCATATTCAATGTCTGCTTTGTTGTGTTTCGTCAAAACAGAAGTATATGTCATTTATGCACTTGCAATAGATGTACACTGATTGATCGCTGATGCTATTTGATATATATTGCAAATATCATGTAAACTATGTGGTTTGGGAATTGCTAAACAATATCGATCTGTCACATTCACCTGTTATTTGCTACTAATAATGTCATTGTCAGTTGAATAAAGAGGTAGTACATACCTAACTCTATTGGCGTGGGTACCTTGTTATGAATAAAGCCTCCCTTTGGTCTCCCCTTCAATCAAGACCACCCTTGAATAAACCTCCTTCTGAATGTAACCTCCCTTTGGTCTCCATTTGAATATAGCCCTTGACCTCGCTTTGAATAAATACTGCTCTTGAATAGACAATATTTTGAAATAAAGCCGCCCTTTGGTCTCCATTTAAATATAGCCGCCCTTTGTTCCACATTTGAATATAGCTTCTTTTGTTCTCCATTTGAATATAGCTTCCCTTTGTTTCACATTTGAATATAACCTCCCCAGTTCTACATTTGAATAAAGCCTCGCTTTGATATCCATTTGAATATAGCCTCCCTTTGTTGTCCATTTGAATATAGCCTCCCTTTGTTCTCCATCTGCATATAGCCTCCCTTTGTTCTCCATTTGGATCTAGCCTCCTTTTGTTTTGAATATAGCTTCCCTTTGTTCTCCATTTGAATATAGCCTCCCATTGTTCTCCATTTGAATATAGCCTCCCTTTCTTCTCCATTAGAATATAGCCCTCGACTGACCTCGTTTTGAATAAAGACCGCTCTTGATTATACATTATTTTGAAATATAGCCTCCCTTTGGTCTCCATTTGAATATAGCCTCTTTTTGTTTTGAATATAGCTTCCCTTTGTTCTCCATTTGAATATAGCCTCCCTTTGTTCTCCATTTGAATATAGCCTCCCTTCCTTTTCCATTAGAATATAGCCCTCGACTGACCTCGTTTTGAATAAAGACCGCTCTTGATTATACATTATTTTGAAATATAGCCTCCCTTTGGTCTCCATTTGAATATAGCCTCCCTTTGGTCTCCATTTGAATATAGCCTCCCTTTGGTCTCCATTTGAATATAGCCCTCATTTGACCTCGCTTTGAATAAAGACAGCTCTTGAATAGACATTATTTTGAAATATAGCCTCCCGTTGGTCTCCTTAAGAAAAAAAATATTTCCAGCGGGTTTATATTGTCCCAGATCAATACCTGTTGGGCTGGACTTGAAGTTCATCGATACAAAGGGCCGCAGGCCCGCGGTTTCGATGTGTTTCAAGTCCCAAACACCAGGTTTTGATCTCGCACAATATAATCCCGCTGGAAATATTTTTATTTCTTATCTAACACGGAGTTATATGTATGGAAAGCCTCGGCTGCCTTCTGTTGGCCTTTTGCATTTTGTGCAGTACGCTTCCTAAGTTGTCATGTGCATTTTCTAAGTTGTTATGTGCATTTAGTAAGTTGTTATGTGCATTTAGTAAGTTGTTGTTATGTGCATTTAGTAAGTTGTTATGTGCATTTTCTAGGTTGTCATGTGCATTTTCTAAGTTGTCTTGTGCATTTTCTAAGTTGTCATGTGCATTTTCCAAGTTGTTATGTGCATTTTCTAAGTTGTTATGTGCATTTCGTACGTTGTTATGTGCATATTCTAAGTTGTCTTGTGCATTTTCTAAGTTGTTATGTGCATTTCGTAAGTTGTTATGTGCATTTCGTAGGTTGTTATGTGCATATTCTAAGTTGTCTTGTGCATTTTCTAAGTTGTTATGTGCATTTTCGAAGTTGTCATGTGCATTTCATAAGTTGTTATGTACATTTCGTAAGTTGTCTTGTGCAAACTACAAGTCGTCGTTAAGTAGACTTTTTATCGGAATAAGTTTTGAAGGAAAAACCGGTAGAAATGGCGGCTACAGGAGGGACGCTATGCTCTGCCTAGATAAAAGAAATTGGGCTAGATACATTATACAATAAATTCTTAGAACATAAAACTGATTTCAAAATGTGTAAGGGATTGTCTGACGTGGAGTTAATAAATCTTGGTCTGAAAAAAAAAAAAAAAAAAAAAAAAAAAAAAAAAAAAACCCGTCTTATTTGTTTGTCTTTATGTGTAGTCCTAAGGTTTATAGCCCTCCATCTTTTAACCAATATGACGTCTTAAAGGTATAGGTTCAATAGAGTCTGGACTTCACGTGTTATTTGTTGAAAACAAACATATTTTAAATACTCTGGGACTTTTTTCAGGAAAACTTAAAATATGTTTGTTTTCAACAAATAGCACGTTAATATTACTTTTATTTAAATACGTTTTTCAATTTATTATCATTATTATTTGTTAGATCCCAGCACTGATTGGTAGGGGCTACGTGAAGTCGTCTTCTCCCTACTAACTCCCCCATTTCTCCCTTCTCCATCCCTTATCTCCCTTCTCCGCCCCCTTTTCTCTCTTCTCTCTCAGTGTACTGATAAACAAGGGACGAAATCCATAAACGTATCTATCGTGGAGACAGAACGTGTACGGCAGACAAGATAATGGTCAATTAAGGATTTTGATAGGATATAGACTGTTTTACCCAAAACGACTCTCAAACTATGATAATTCTTCATCATTTTTTTTTTCAAACTTTCTATTTTAAAAAACCTCAAGCCCCTTTCTCTCCCGACTCCCGTCCTCTTGTCTTCCGACCCCCACCCTTGTCTCCCGGTCCCGCCCCTTATCTTCCGTACCCACGGCCACCTGTACCACACCTCCTGATACTGCCACCTGTGACCCGATCTATTGTTTTCAGACCAAGATTTATTAACTCAACGTCAGACAATCCCTTACACATTTTAAAATCAATTTTATGTTCTAAGAATGTATTGTATAATGTCCCTAGCCCAATTTTGTTAAAGTATGCAGAGAATAGCGTTCGCTCCTGGAGCCGCCATTTCTACCGGTGTTTCCTTCAAAACCTATTCCGATAAAAAGTATACTTAACGACGACTTGTAGTTTGCACAAGACAACTTACGAAATGCACATAACAACTTACTAAATGTACATAACAACTTACGAAACGCACATAACAACTTAGAAAATGCACAAAACAACTTAGAAAATGCACAAGACAACTTAGAATATGCACATAACAACTTACGAAAAGCACATAACAACTTAGAAAATGCATATAACAACTTAGAATATGCACATGACAACTTAAACAATGCACATCACAACTTAAATAATGCACATCACAACTTACGAAATGCACATAACAACTTAGGAAATACACAAGACAACTTAGAAAATGCACATAACAACTTACGAAATACACAGGACAACTTAGAAAATGCACATAACAACTTACAAAATGCACAAGACAACTTAGAATATGCACATAACAACTTACGAAAAGCACATAACAACTTAGAAAATGCACATAACAACTTAGAAAATGCACATAACAACTTAGAATATGCACATGACAACTTAAACAATGCATATCACAACTTAAACAATGCACATCACAACTTACGAAATGCACATAACAACTTACGAAATGCACTAGACAACTTAGTAAATGCACATAACGACTTACGAAATGCACAGGACAACTTAGAAAATGCACATAACAATTTACAAAATGCACATAACAACTTACAAAATGCACAGGACAACTTAGAAAATGCACATAACAACTTACAATATGCACATAACAACTTATGAAATGCACAGGACAACTTAGAAAATGCACATAACAACTTACAAAATGCACAGGACAACTTAGAAAATGCACATAACAACTTAGAAAATGCACATAACAACTTACGAAAATCACAACTTAGAAAATGCACATAACAACTTAGAAAATGCACAAGACGACTTGCAAAATGCACATAACAACTTAGAAAATGCACAGGACAACTTAGAAAATGCACATGACAACATATCAAATGCACATAACAACTTACTAAATGCACATAACAACATACAAAATGTACAGGACAACTTAGAAAATGCACATAACAACTTACGAAATGCACATAACAACTTACGAAATTCACATCACAACTTAGAAAATGCACATAACAACTTAGAAAATGCACAAAACGACTTACAAAGCGTACTGCACAAAATCCAAAAGGCCAACAGAAGGCAGCCGAGGCTTTCCATATATATGTATCATGAAACACATTTTGTTGAGAGATTGCACAAATTCTCACGACTTACATTGTATGCATATCTCTCAAATCAAACGAGGATACAGCTTCATCCTCTTTCAATGTGTTGTTGGAAAGTAACGTCGCTTAAAAAAACGCATTTCATTCATGCGTTGTTGTTTTTCATCTGACGTTCAAAATTACGTCTCGGTGGTTAGAGTGTTTTCTGGCGTTTAAAATGACGTCTTAACGGTTGACGTAGATGAGGTCAGAGGTTTATATAGCTTTTTTCAAACCACCCCAATAACCAATCAACATTGAGTATTTTAATAAATCATGTTAGATGTTGAAATATAGCCTCCTTTTGGTCTCCATTTGAATATAACCCTCATGTTACCCCCCTTAAAATAAAGACTACCTCCTTTTGAATATAGCCTCCGTTTGTTCTGCATTTGAATATAGCCCCCGTTTGTTCTGAATTTGAATATAGCCTCCCTTTGTTCTGCATTTGAATATATACCCCTAATTTAAATTCCCCTTTCATTATTATTACGATGATGGACATGGCCATGCTAATAGTAGGTATGTGACAATTCAAGATTGTCCCGCAGTTATCAGTAGTATTGTTTTGTTTAATCAATTAATTTACATGTGTACATATATACAGCTGATGATGGTCGGTATTCCGGCATTGTTATCGATTTAATGAATAAAGAAATAACCTGCTAGTATTGTCAATTCCTAATACCAAATCAACGTTTAAACTGTATTGGATGGAATATAGTTTACTGACTCTAGCGGGGATACAGCGATGCCTAGAAGCTGTGTTCACGAGTGAAACGTTTCTCAGTCCTCGATACATCTGGACGAGAACTATTCATTCCGACCAAAGTTAGCTCAGTGCGATCGAAATGACGCAGGCCTATTAATTACATGATATACAGAGGAAAAACTTTTGAAACTACAAGGTCTAGCAATCAAATATGTTGCATGTATCAAAAGCTTATGGTTTTGTACTAATGTTGTTCAAATGATGACACTGTGATTCCTCAGGAGTCACACCTTTTATATAGGGTTAGATAGTGAACACTATTTTTAAAAAATCTTCTACTCTGAAACTACAAGCTCTGATATGTTGCAAAATGCATAATGCATTGGCTTATAATCTCCTAATAAGGGCACTGGGATCAAAAATGATATAGCCCCAGGGGTCACCTATTTTACTAGGGAAATCTTCTAAAAAATACAAAGTGAATGCTATAATATGTGGAATGCAGCAAATTGGCGTATGTCCTCTAAAATATGTGTTTACTTAGTGATCCTGTTGTCGTGTATGTCGGCGCCACATGAGCCACAGGGGGCTTTGCTCTTTGCTTGTGCGATTCCTACAGAATGTGAATCCTATACGATGACCTAAATCCTGAAAAACGTTTAATGTGTTTTCTATATTCATTTATATATGATCATCTTTGTGTTATACTTATATTGCAAACTAATGCAAATTAATGCTGCCTTGATTGTTAGATAATATAGACTGGCGTGGATTTCTTCAATTACACTGTCCCGTTTAATCTGGATGGCAATAGGGTTACAGTGAGGTTTGGTGCACCCTATACTCTGGTTTAAACCCCTCCTGACAAAACAATTATCAGAACGAAATGTGTCAACCACATGAATGTCAATAACCGCTTTTCAGAAGACCAAATGAATACGGCTTTGGAGAAGGGATGTTGTTTGTTAGGGTTAGGTTGTTTGTTTGTTTGTTTGTTTGTTTGTTTGCATTAAGTTATTTTCAACACATGTAAGGTTATATATGACGGTCAGCTTGTTTGTGATGGAGGCAGACCACCCACGTTTCCTGGGTTGGACCAGTACCGTACACTTCCGCCATCCGTAAGAATGTCGTGTCCATTAAAACTACTAGAAGCACTAAATGTCTGGTCGGAAGTCATCGATAATGATGAAGAAATCGACGTTATTTGTTTTGTTCTTTTTCCTTGCTTTTATTTTGTGAAGTTTGCTTTCAGAATAAATGTTAGAACTATGTCTTGTAAACGCAGCTGATAAATATATTCTTTCAAACATGTCTGTCATGCCAATAATTGTGTTTAAAAATTGTATGGATGTATTTTGCGAGTACGGTGGCCCGTTTAGGACACACACTTTTTATTTTTTATCTCGAGCGCTCCACTTAGTATCTCGAGCGCTCCACTTAGTATCTCGAGCGCTCCACTTAGTAACTCGAGCGCTCCACTTATGGGATGGCGTGTTGTCCGTCGTCCGTTAACTTTTACCTCGTTAAGACGAAAGGGACTTCATTTTTCATCCGATCTTTACCAAAATTTACCAGATTGTTAATATCAATGAAAGCTCGGACAAGTTCGAGAAACAGTCCGATCAAACCAGTAACAGCAGATGTACGGCCCTTGATTTAGTTTAAAATGATATGTGTTGCCCCGTTAAGACAAGAAGTCGGTTTTCGAACTTGTGCGAGCTTTCATTCATATTAGTAATCGGTAAAGATTGGTAAAGATCAGAAAAACAAACGCCCTATCGTCTTAACGAGTTAAAAGTTAATGGACGGACGGACGACGGACGACGGACAACTCGCCATTCCATAAATCGACCGCTCGAGATACTAAGTCGAGCGCTCGAGATACCTAAGTCGAGCGCTCGAGATATAAGTCGAAATACTAAGTCGAGCGCTCGAGATAAAAAATAAAAAGTGTGTGTTCTTAACGGGCCACCGCGCGTATGCGAGGCATATATTCACGAATCTGGCATGGTGTAGTTAAATACTTAATGATGGTTGTTTATTGATGAGGTATACAATTTCCTATCAATACCTCTGACGTCACGTACGTTTACCGTTCACACGTCACTTTAAAATGCCAGAAAACACATCAAGCGTTAAGCGTGGAAATAAATAAGTAGGTCTATGTGTTAAGATGTAATTTTAAACGTCAGATTCAAAATATAAATGCAGTTGAATGTGTTATTTAATGCAACGTTGCGTTCCAACAACACATTTAAACAGGATAACGTTTATCTGCATGTTTTGTTCGTTAAATAACAGGTTCGTTTAATAACAGAGAAAAAATATATTTCAGATAAGAAATAACACATTTCCAGCGGGTTCTAGTGTGCGAGGTCAAAACCTGGTGTTTATGGAATGCCAAATTAACATAAACTCAGTTAATTGAACCTCTCTTCAGTTATTTGAAGACAGTTCTAATTCAACTAAAGATAGGTCTAATTCAATTAAAGACAGGTTCAATTCAATTGAAGAGAGGTCTAATTCAGTATTGGAATTGTACTTCTCTTCAACTGAATTGAACCTCTATTCAATTGAAGTGAACCTCTCTCTAATTGAATTCGACCGAGGTTTAAGTCATGCAGTTGCAGTTGAAGAGAGGTTTAATTCAATTGAAGATAGGTTCTGTAGGCGCCCTTTTTCTCGTGGGATACGCCGCACTCAGAGATGTGGTCGTGCTTCGTATAGTGGCTATATCTCTGAGTGCCTTCAGGCTCTAAGCTTATTTCCAGCTATATATACGACAGATAAATAATAACGACAACTACCAGAATACTAAGTACAAGTTTATTATATAATGTAGTCAATACATACCCTGGCAGAGTTGCTTTCCAAATCGGAATAAGCTGACTGCCCAGAATGTAAAAAAAGTTGAGCTTATATAGTAAATAACCACGTTCGACATGCGTCCAACGTGAAGCACGGGAAAACGTGATAAGTGAGAAGATAAGAGTCGTTCAAATTAAACGTGCAAGCTATTTGCATTTCTAAAGTATAGTCTAACACGAAAAGTTGATAAACGTGGACTTAAATACAACTTGTAACGTACATAAATTAAAGAAGCTTAATAGTAATTGGAAACACTGAATCATTTAAAGTTATATTTAGTACAGAACGTAACAATCACGTGTTATTCCACCAGATGCATGTGAAGACAAGGTATTCAAATCATTATATTGACATACGTCAACAATGATTACCTTGTGTAACTATAGCAAACGTGGACAACACTGAACATAGTTAAATTTCGTGATTACAAGAGCTCAACAAGGGGTTCATCGCTCTCCAGGAAGGGAACTGTAACCTTGTAACCTGGGCTACTACAGTTCAATTCAGTTGAAGAGAGGTACAATTCCAATGCTGAATTAGACCTCTCTTTAACTGAATTACACACTCTTCAATTGAATTCTTCTTCTCTTCAACTGAATTGAACCTTTCTCCAACTGAATTAGACCGAGGTGTAATTCAGTTGCAATTGAAGAGATGTCTAACTCAATCGAAGAGAGATTCAATTCAATTGAAGAGAGCCTCTAATTCAGTCTAATTCAATTGAAGCGAGATCTAATTCAATTGAAAAGAGGTTCAATTAAATTGGAGATACAATTCCAATACTGATTTAGACCTCTTTTCAATTGAATTACACCCTCTTCACTTGAATTAGACCTCTCTTCAAATAATTGGAGAAATGTTCAATAAACTCATAATTGAACAGAGGTCTAATTCAATTGAAAAGCGATTCAGTTCAATTGAAGAGGAACAGTTGTACAATTTATTTGAAGAGAGTTACATTTCTGCATAATTAAACCTCTATGTTAATTTGGCGATCCATGGGTGCTCTGTAGTTGAAACACATCGAAACCGCGGGCATGCGACCCTTGGTATGTAGTGTTGACTTTGGTCTGGTTAACTTTCATACAAATTGGATTCTAACGGAACACCGTTAAGATGGCGGAAAACGTTATCGATTTTGATGGACTGCGATTGATCTTTGCAGATTTCTCTCTTTCATCATTAGCTGCAGACGCGAACAAGCATCATCCACATAGTTTTTATATTGGCCAACAAATCAACCTTCAAGTCGTTCTCCCATTGACAAAGGAAGGCAAAAATAAATTGAAAATACCCCACCCGCCAAGGAGTCCTGTTTCATTGAATTTAGTTTCTACTTTTATGAGACATTTGTCGGCCTCAGTTGACGTGAAGTGTTCCATCAATGGTGTGCAACAAACAGAATTTAAAGAAGATAGTACAGGAATGAGAGAATGGACATCTTGTGGCGTAACAGCAAGTTTTCATGAACCTAACGCACAGTCTGACAACAAAGATAAAATCAAGGTTTATAAACATATTATTATTAATTACAAAAGAAAATAAATATATGTATTGTATAAATACTAAATAGACAAGATGCTGTTAACATTATGTATTCAATCAGTGGTGGTAGTCTCATTTTTACTGTCAGCATGTTTTTAACTGATTACTTGATGTTAGCAGCCTAGCAGGTTGGTTTGTCAACTTTGCAATGTACTCAGGGAACGCCACTCTAAAAAGCCTCAACATCGAAATTTAACGTTTAGGTTACGGGCTAATTAAAACAGTTTTGCAAGATCTTTATTATGCACAGGATATTACTGTAATAGGACTCAGTTGGGGGTATTTAAATAGATATGTTAATAAGCGTGTTACTTTTGTCTCGCCGCAGAACTATCTTTTATGGCGACATCGGTAGAGCGTCCGCTTCACATGCAAGGGGTCCCGAGTTCAAACCCGCTGAGTGCCTAAATATTTCGGTGTAATTTTTCCGGTCCGATTACATTGGTGGAGAATCCGGGTAGGCATTGTATGAGGTTATGCCCAGATGCCTATATCATAATGTATATGTGTTGTGTGATATTTGTGGGTTTCAAATATCAAAAAATATAAAGGATGGAGGTATGTAGTAGGACTCAGTTGGGGTGTATATACATAGATAGGTTTATAAGCACGTTACTACTGTCTCGCCACAGAGCTAGCTTTTATGGCGATATCGGTAGAGCATGCGCTTCACATGCAATCGTTCCGAGTTCAAACCGGAAATATTATAGGGGAAGAGGCCCTGGCCATTCAATAGTGGAAAAAAAGCATGATTTGTGAGATATAGGGGGAACAGTGTATTGGACAGAAATTAAAGATTTGGGTGTACAAATATATAAAAAAAGGTACATTTTAGATAAACTGTCTTCTATAAATTTATCTCAAACACAACAATGTTGAGAAAGTAAGAGGAGAAAATAATGTTTAGCAAATAACAAATATTTTTTTAGGGGAATTTTCTCAAGTCAAAGAGTGGGAAAATGGAGGCTATTTTGCTATGGGAAGGTGTCGAATATCGGCCCCTGTTTATGAAGGATAAAAAGTCTGGAAGAACAAGATAGATTTGTTACATTATACTTTTACACTGACTATTGATGCAATTTGTATATTTTCTCTAAATAGAAAACTGAGCCATTCCTCTCCAAGGACCAGTGTTTTTACCACATTCCAGTTCAAGTACAGATCCCAGACAGTCCCAGTCATTGTGACAGGACAGAGTTAAGAGTACACGCAAAACCCGTCAGCAGGCATACTCCCAGTTGGCTTAGCAGTCCTACAAGACAAGAAAATCTGACTGGATGCGGGGATGGGCCAGATGTCGGTGCAGTAAAAGGGAACATCGGTAATTTGAAAACAGTTTTTGGTGTTGAAATGATTTACAAGAATTAGTTGTCCGTTTTTGTATTAGTCTATTCTTGCAATTTTTATATGAAATTATGGACATTAATCCTGAAATATATATGCAAATAAAGCTTAGTAGTAAACTAATGAGAAACCAGTTTACAGGTTTGACTCATTTTAATAATTATTTATACGCTCTATTCAGCCATTCTGATATTGAACAATAAAGTATGAACAGTTGGATATATATATGGACAATGCGGTGCTGGGCAATTGTTTGCACTCATCATTCCTTAACCTGCGGCCAGTAGAGGACTTGTACTGCCATGCAACACTTCACCATCTTTGGACATCTATATTTTCCAGATAACCTTTTGTCCATCTAATATCAAAATAAAAATGATACCTTGTTTATCTTTGAAAAGATTCCCTGTCCATTTACTTTCAGTATTATTCCATCATGTTTTAATATCTTTGGGCATCTATAATTCACTCCTCATGTCCCATTAGTATCAAGATAACTATAACTATAAATGTAAAATTGTGTACATTTATTACTTTATTTCAACTTTATGTGCTTTTCAGTAACACAGAATTTAAAAATCACTCATCCACCAAATCTACTGTTCCAGCACAGGAATGTGGCAGGGAAACAGATGATATTTATACAAGGTAAAAAATCGTCTGAAAGATTTACCTTTGTTTTTATATTGTTTGCTTGTTTAGTGCTCGTGGTCGAGATAATAAAGACACTGCGTCTAAAACTTTTTCGCCTCTCCCCGCTGGGGGTTCGATACCCACCTGTAGCTCGACTTGTCAATTGAGAAAGTGGCGATTCTTATGGATGGCAGGAGGTATACAGTACTGGTTCTACCCAAAAAAACACGCTTGGTCTGCCTCTACCACAAAAACAAAATCAACCATCATATTATATGGCCTAACATGTGCTAAAAATGACGATAAATGCCATTCAGTTTGTTTTGTGCCATAGTGTGAGCGAAGTGTGAGGGAAAATAAACTGTTTACTCTAAATGGTAAGTTATTACCATATTTGTCGGCGTATAACCCGCATGCACAGATACCGTGCACCCTACTTTGAGACCAAAGTAAACAGTTGTTTCGGATAACGCGCACCCCTTCTTTAAGCCCAAAATCCTGGAGGGGGGTGAAGTGTGCGTTATATACTTACAAATACAGTAATATACATGCCTTGTAGCTGGTGTCACATTTAGAGGTCAAAGGTCAAAAAGAAGTGCTTTAGTGTCCGGTTAATAGGTTAATAACTTCGGGGATGGATTTTCAAATAACTTTGCACAAGTGCTCACCACAACAAGACGACGTGTCGCGCGTAAAATACAGGTCAGTGGCTCCAAGGTCAAGGTCACACGTAGAGGTCAATGGTCAAAATAACGTCGGGGGCATTTGTCACTTACAGTGACATTTCTTGTTAATTACTACTTCATTTCTTCATCTTTCATCAGTTTTTGCGCACACTATGACCTAGTTATGTGTCGACGTGCCATAAAACACCATTCATTCAACAAATGTTAGGTTATATATGGCGGTCAATTTTTTTGTGATGGAAGCAGACCACCCATTTTTCCTGGATAGAACCAGTACTGTACACTTCCCGCCATCCGTAAGAATCAACACTTCCTCACTTACAAGTTGAGCTACCAGTGAAATTCGAACCTGCAGAGGTGGGAGGCGAGAAGGTTTACAACGCAACGTTGTTAACCCCTCGGCCACAGATGCGCTTCTGATGATTGAGCAAATGCAAGTTCTGTAAGAAAACTAACTGGACGCCAACTCCTGATTGCCGTGTGTCACTTTAAAATGTAAACGATGGACAAAGTTTTCAAAAGTTTAATAACTTCAGAGAAAACGTAAATATACAATAGTAATAAATGCATTATACTTTACCGGTATTGTTTACATAGCAAACAGTTGTTAACAAACGTTTAAAGCATACCAAAAATTAGGAAAATTATTATCTTTAATACTGGAAGTTGGTTCACTTAAAGTGACACACGGCAATCTTCATTTTTTAAAAAAACTTGCAACTTCCCATTAGTTTTTCTACATATTTTGAAATTGTTCTGTCTTTAATATTAATTATTAGAATTATAGTATAAGGCATATTGTTTTTGCATTTTACTAATTGTTGATTATATTGCAATTTGCACCAATAATATATATAAACCCACGGAAGAAAAAGAACAATTTTTTTTTATTTAATGATATGCAAGCAATTTTAAAGGCTGGGGTCACACTATAAAAGCTGGGTACACTACCACTGACCACTCTAATCTGTCTATATGCAGAGCACCAGTGGGGAAATTTAAAAAAAAAAAAAGAAGACCTACCCCACTTATTTTGTTGAAACTTGGCATAACTGTTCTTGAATGTTTGATGAATATTCCTTGTGAATTTGAAAGCACTATGGCATTAATTTTGTGAGTGTTATATCCAAATTATTTTTTTGAAAACTGTTGTAAAATTCAAATTTTCCACCATGGTGATTGACAGTTGATGAAAGGTCATGACCTGTCTACCAGCCAACTAGAGTTGAGATGCTGGAGATTTTCATTCCATTGACATCTGGAAGGGAATACAATACTACTACAAATACTACAGTGTTTAGATGTGCAACCCACTGACACTTTGTTACAGAGGAATGACATAGTTGTTATGAAACATTGGCATTATATCTCTTCCAAGTTCCAGTGCCTTATTTTTCTGTTCTTAATCAACAGTATCTTGTGCTAGGAGCTACATATGTATTTGAGATTGTTGTTATCCTTTAAAGGGGCACACGGCAATCTTGAAGTATTTGAAATGGGTGTCTTGATTTATATATACAGTATCATTTTTACTTTTACCCTGGTTACATTTAAATAAATAATTTTTTAAGTATTCATTATTTCGTTTTATTATACTTTATATATATAAATATATCAAAAATTAACAATATGCAAAAACAAATTGCTTAGTACTATTCTTATAATTGATATTAATGATTCAACAAATGCAAGTTATCCAGAAAAACTAGCGGGACGCCATGAGTTTTTAAAAAATCAAGATTGCGGTGTGTCCCTTTAAAGTCAAAATGATACTGGATTAACAAGTCAAAAAGCTTTATATTCTAATGCTTCATAAAAACTTCAATATTGCCGTGTGTCCCTTTAAAGATTTTTGAAAAGCGAATAAAATATATCAGATTTGGCAGTAATATTATACACATACTCACAAATAAAGTCCGGATCATCTTGGGTATGGGATTAAGTAATAGATAGAGTATGGTCAAATCGAGTCAGTTGATTTAAACATTGAGTGAGGTGTTTAAATTAACCAGCGAGATGAGTCCATACTCTGTAGCATGTCCATTTCATCTGTCTGCTACACTCTTACTTCCAATAACTGGTAGGTATAGTACACCACTTATTTTGCCAGGTGTTATTTTCAATTAAAAGATATACACTTGTGCAAATACAAAAGGAATTTCAGTGACCATGCTACAAATAAGCATAGTGTGGCTTTAAATATTTAAGAATCACTAACAACATTTTTTTGATTGTGAAAGGTGGCCTGAAGGAAGGTTTAACTTTTTGCTAATTTTAACTTTCAGTGAAAAATACGACGGTGCACAGTATCAGGATTGATGAGTGTGTGATATTACCAGAATCATGTCCAAAGTCAACAGGGAACCAGGCATGTAGTGGCTGTATGGGGAAAACAGGTCAAGTTCATAACAAGTAAGTCAACGGGGAACCAAACCTGTAATGGATGTATGTGGAAAACAAGTCAAGGTTGTAACAAGTAAGTCAACAGGGAAACAGGCCTGTAGTGACTGTATGGGGAAACAGGTCAAGGTCATAACAAGTAAGTCAACAGGGAACCAGACCTATAGTGGATGTATAGGGAAAGTAGGTCAAGGTCATAACAAGTAAGTCAACGGGGAACCAGACCTGTAGTGGATTTATAGGGAAAACAAGTCAATGTCATAACAGGTAAATCAACAAGGAACCAGACCTGTAGTGCTGTAGTGGATGTATAGGGAAAACAGGTCAAGGTCGTAACAGGTAAGTCAGCAGACAACCAGGCGTGTAGGGCTGTAGTGGATGTATAGGGAAAACAGGTCAAGGTCATAACAGGTTAGTCAACAGGGAACCAGATTTGTAGTGGATGTATATGAAAAGCAGGTCAAGGTCATAACAGGTAAGTCAACAGGGAACCAGACTTGTAGTGGATGTATATGGAAAGTAGGTTAAGGTCATAACAGGTAAGTCAACAGGAAACCAGACGTGTAGTGGATGTATATGGAAAGTAGGTCAAGGTCATAACAGGTAAGTCAACAGGAAACCAGACCTGTAGTGCTGTAGAGGATGTATAGGGTAAACATGTCAAAGTCATAACAAGGAACTCAACAGGGAACCAGACATGCAGTGGATGTATAGTGAAAACAGATCAAGGTCATAACAGGTAAGTTAACGGGGAACCAGACCTGTAGTGACTGTATGGGGAAAACAGGTCAAGGTCATAACAAGTAAGTGCTGTAGATAAGGTGGATGATGAAGATAGTAGTGGTGATGTTAATGGTGGTCTGATGTTGATGGTTGTGATGATGATGATAATGTTGATGATGATGGTGTTGATGGACGATTAAAGATGATGTAAGGAATTACGATGATGTTGTGATGATAGATCCTAACATGTATGAGGATAGTGAAAATGATGTTAATGGTGGATATGATGATGACGATGACGACGACGATGCTGCTTACAGGCTCTTATTGGTTCAAGTACCCACAGTAAAAGTAAATGCAGATTAAAGAGTGTGATTCGCAGATGGTTATGAAAACAGAACCCACACAGGATGTCTTTTAATCATGCCCTGGACATAGAACGAATGCTGAGTATATGTTAAAGTTGCTATCCCACCAACAACAGCCAAAATTTACAACATATGTACAACGTTTCTGCGAGAAATAATATATATAAACATATATATACTTATATATTTTTAGAATTCTAACTCCATAGACAAAATAAAAATGGCTTTATACCAGCCAGGCCAAAACTAAGATAACAGCATTGAATTAAGAGTTACCAACTCATAATTTATTTTATACATATTCAGTCATGGGTATTTCAAGAACCCTTGAATAAACCTATACTTTTAATTGGCACATAAGTTTTTATATGACCTGAACACCTGGACAGGGTTTTGATAAACAGTTTTGTAGTGTACTTTTTCTGTATTTTGGAAGATTAGTTTCTTTAATGAATGCAAAATAAATGCATTTTTAAAAACTCTATAAATGCATTCCAAAACAAACTCACACTGCATATCCAATGAATGGAAACTGATGATCGATAAGAGAGAAATTTATTTTGCCGAGACATTTTTTATGAATTCTGTATAATGAACTGTTTTCTTCTTTGCTAGAGTTAGATGTATGTTGCATGGCAACATTGTAAAGATGGTGGCAGGAAAGACGGACATATTTCCCATCAGTCTCGCCATTGGGGAATGCTACTCCCTGTGTTACAGCCTGAACACTGACAATATCACAGAGAAAATTCCAAAAGACGTGAGTTTTCTAGTTTTCTGAGTAGCATAAGTGACTCTTACGAAACATTTTCACTCAGACTAGTAATTATATGTATTAAATTGAGAGACACACACTAGTCTGTCGTTATAGAACTTTTTTAATGACGGTTTAAGATGACCTGGTAAGTGGGGCAAAAACAGCGATCAGCTATATTAAATTTGTATAATAATCTCTGATTTAGGGCTATTCCATTAAAACATACCCTGGACCCCAGGAAGGCAATTTAATAAACATCTATGGGTGAACCCTATTTTCCGAAAGTGGGTTCTTCAAACTAAGCCTTAAATTTATCAGTGGGTGTTTAATGTCAAACTGCCTTCCTGGGGTCCCATGTATGTTTTAATGGAATATCCCCCAGTATATAGTAATAATAATAGTCTTTCACTAGCTAGTATAAAGGGGCACATGTTCTTTCAAGTGAAAAGCGGGTATAATTTCTTATTCTCCATCATTACTGTTATAGATAATCACTTATGACACAAAGACACCGGAGTCGTACTATAAAAGAAAACATGCCGACTTTTTTGCCTTACACTGCACTGTTTATAGGGACTTTAGGTGAAGAGATTTTTTTTTATATCTAGCTCACTGATTTAATTGAAATTTGGCACAACTGTTCTTGAATGTATGGAATCATTACTTAAGAATTACCACTAAAAACAGCATGTAGATTTTATAACTGTCCACCTGACTATTGCTACAAGTGAACCCCGGCCTGTAAGCCTGTCTCAATTTTTTTTTCTTTTACTGTTTCAGGAGCTAGCATTAGAAGCGCATATTCGATGGTGCATTCCATATTACTCGCCCACGGACTCTTCCAATGTTCTCACATCATACAGGTAATCATGGTCTCTTATTAGAAATACTAATATATCCATCATTTTATAGAAATGTCTAGCTAGTTCTGTGCATAGACGACTGAGGTGACTGCCACTTTTTATACCCCCGCTTTCACAAAGTGAAGTAGGGGGCTATATAGGAATCATGCTGTCCGTAACATTGCTTCCTGTTCCATATTTTCGCGTACCGTAACACATTTTTCATTTGACTTAAAATTTAAGCTCGGATATTCATCACATTCAGTGATAGTTCTAGTTTACTGCTTCCAAACAGGATCCCAAGCTGTTATATGCAAACACTACTTGTTGAAGGGACACCATTATCTGAAGTTTATTTAATTAAGCCTTCGTTTGGAAGACTCGCACACATTTAATGGATGACTTAGAGATGCGTATGTTATGGGTGAAGTACTAAGGTTGTCACTCCACGCAGTTTGGGTGAAATTTTGTGTAGGCTAGGATTTGGAATAAAATGGAGTGAAGACTATGATTAGGGATAAAATGGAGTGCTGGCAAGGATTTAGGATAAAATTAAGCGCAAGCTAGGATTTGGGATAAAATAGATTACATGCTATGGTTTGGGATAAAATGGATTGTAGACTAGGATTTGGGATAAAAGTGAGTGTAGGCTAAGATTTGAGATAAAATAGAATGCATGCTATGATTTGGGATGAAATGGAGTGTATGCTAGGATTTGGGATAAAAAGGGAGTGTAGGCTAGGATTTGGGATACAAATTGCGTGTAGGCTAGGATTTGGTATAAAATGTAGTGCATGTTATGATTTGGGATTAAAATGGAGCACAGTCTAGGATTTGGGATAACATGGAGTGCAGGCTAGGATTTGGGATAAAATTAAGTGCAGGCAAGGATTTGGGATAAAATTGAATGCAAGCTGGGATTTGGGATAAAATGGAGTTAAGGTTGGGATAACATGGAGTGCCGGTTGTGTGTGATTTGGGATAAAATGGAGTGCAGGCTATGATTTGGGATAAAATGGAGTGCATGCTATGATTTGGGATAAATAGAGCGCATGCTATGATTTGGGATAACATGGAGTGCTGGCTAGGATTTGAGATAAAATGAAGAGTTGGCTAAGATTTGGGATTAACTGGAGTGTAGGCTAAGATTTGGGATAAACTGGAGTGTACGCTAGGATTTGGAATAAATGGAGTGTTGGCTAGGATTTGGGATAAAAATGGAGTGTTGGCTAGGATTTGGGATACAATTGAGTGTTGGCTAGGATTTGGGATAAATGGAGTGTTGGCTAGGATTTGGGATAAAAATGGCATGCAGGCTAGGATTTGGGATAAACTGGAGTGTAGGCTAGGATTTGGGATAAAAATGAAGTGTTGGCTAGGATTTGGGATAAACTGGAGTGTAGGCTAGGATTTGGGATAAATGGAGTGTTGGCTAGGATTTGGGATAAATGGAGTATTGGCTAGGATTTGGGATAACATCGAGTGTTGGTTATTATTTGGGATAAAGTGGTGTGTAGGCTAGGATTTGGTATAAAATGTAGTGCATGTTATGATTTGGGATTAAAATGGAGCACAGTCTAGGATTTGGGATAACATGGAGTGCAGGCTAGGATTTGGGATAAAATTAAGTGCAGGCAAGGATTTGGGATAAAATTGAATGCAAGCTGGGATTTGGGATAAAATGGAGTTAAGGTTGGGATAACATGGAGTGCAGGTTGTGTGTGATTTGGGATAAAATGGAGTGCAGGCTATGATTTGGGATAAAATGGAGTGCATGCTATGATTTGGGATAAATAGAGTGCATGCTATGATTTGGGATAAAATGGAGTGCTGGCTAGGATTTGAGATAAAATGAAGAGTTGGCTAAGATTTGGGATTAACTGGAGTGTACGCTAGGATTTGGAATAAATGGAGTGTTGGCTAGGATTTGGGATACAAATGGAGTGTTGGCTAGGATTTGGGATACAATTGAGTGTTGGCTAGGATTTGGGATAAATGGAGTGTTGGCTAGGATTTGGGATAAAAATGGCATGCAGGCTAGGATTTGGGATAAACTGGAGTGTAGGCTAGGATTTGGGATAAAAATGAAGTGTTGGCTAGGATTTGGGATAAACTGGAGTGTAGGCTAGGATTTGGGATAAATGGAGTGTTGGCTAGGATTTGGGATAAATGGAGTATTGGCTAGGATTTGGGATAACATCGAGTGTTGTTAGTATTTGGGATAAAGTGGTGTGTAGGCTAGGATTTGGAATAAAATTGGAGTGTAGGCTAGGATTTGGGATAAAAATGGAGTGTTGGCTAGGATTTGGATACATGGAGTGTTGGCTAGGATTTGGGATAAATGGGGTGTTGGCTAGGATTTGGGATAAAAATGGCATGCAGGCTAGGATTTGGGATAAACTGGAGTGTTGGCTATGATTTGGGATAAACTGGAGTGTAGGCTATGATTTGGGATAAATGGAGTGTTGGCTAGGATTTGGGATAAATGGAGTGTTGGCTAGGATTTGGGATAACTGGGTGTTGGCTAGGATTTGGGATAAATGGAGTGTTGGCTAGGATTGGGATTAAATGGAGTGTTGGCTAGGATTTGGGATAACATATATATTGGGTACATATTTCAATATAGAGTTGCTGCTTTCTTAGATGTCATTTAAAAGGCACTATCCGGCATCAGTTGGCATTTTCACAACAGATATACACTGTTTCTAAACCTACTGATGGCGAGGTATATATATTTATTACATTTTTATAGGTGAAAGATTGGGATTTCGCCGTGAAAGAATATTCATAATCGCTAAATATTAATAACTAACTCCAAACACAAAAATAACTAACTGTGATGTTAAGACATCAATAAAGTGTTGCTGACGTCATCCGTCCATAACGTTCAATAATTTAGGTTAAAATTATACATAAACTGATTTAAAATGTAATAAACAGATTATTTAACTGCTGGGTTCGATTATAGGGAAAACCTTCACTCGGTAGTCGAGTTTTGTGTTTTCACTCACTCGCATACGCTCTTTCGTGAAAAGAACAACACGTCTACCATCTCGTGAAGGATTTCCCTATAATGGATCCCAGCAGTTAAATAATCTCTACATATATAACTTACATATTTTGAGAATCCAAACTCTGTACACAATATAAACAATATAAACAGCTTTAACCAGCCAGACCAAAACCCAAAACTGGAACATCAAATTAAGAGTTACCAACTCATAAAATATTTCACGCATATTCAGTCAAGGAGTATTTTAAGAACCTGTGAATAAACCTATACATTTAATCGACAGATATACGTTTTTATATGATCTGAACTGAACACCTGGATAGAGTTTTGATAAACAGTTTGTAGTGTAAATTTTGCCGTTACTTGGCGGGTTAGTTCCTTGATGTGTACTCAATATTAGAACAGACACTCTTTAAAAAGAATAAGAAATATATCTTACAGAGCAAAATGCAAAACATTACAGTGAGTTCTTGTGGAAAACGCAACATAAAACACTGTAGCATCTAATAGGGCTCAATCTCAGTTATATAATATGTTTTAAAAATAGTTTGAAACAATCAGTGATTTCGGACTAACAGTCCAATACTTACATGGTATATATATATACAAAAGTATAGACCTGTATATTATATCGGACATCGTGTTGAGAGGTTTACACAATATATGACATTATTGAGATTTAGCCCAGATTTATTACTTTTTTTACAGTGAGCAGTACTATATAACTGAACATAATATCAACAAAATACGTGACTTCTAATCTTAACAATCTTCCAGGATTCTAAATTCTGCAAATGAGATGGTTTTAGACCTTTTCTGCATATTTGTATGTGGGTTTGTGGTAGGGGAGGGTTAGAGGTGGGTGGTGTGTTGGAATATTCATTCCTTTCGATCCGTACGACATTTTTCAATTCTGGTAAATATTATATTCACAGACTTCCCTTGCTGAAGATAAAGCAGGCTTGTTTTGTGATGTGTGCATCTACGGAAGGAGATTCCATGCTATTGAAAGGTGACAGGTAAAGACAGTAGTTACTTTGCTGCATGAATAACTCTCTGACATCTGCATCCACACCCCGACAGTGCCCTAAATGGACTGAGGGATTGTAAACTTTAGTACTAGTACACAAAGAACATAGAAGGGGAAATACTGATCACCGTTACACTCATCTCCCAAAAGGCTCAGTTTTCATCAAAACAGAACTTAATTGATAAAATTATAGTTAAAAAAGCACAACACATGTCTTAAACAGCATTATTATTCATACCTGTAACTTAACTAGGTCACGTTCTTACATTTTTTATTTGGGTTGATTTGCACTGCTACTGTCAATTTATGGTTCAAGGGAGGCAATCTAATTTTGTTTAAATGACTATTTGTAATTCATTCATTGAAACCTAAAATGTGTTGCTGTAGTATGTGTCTTTTTTTTTAAAGGGTAACTCAGCATGATGCTAATCTACCTTGGGGCCCTCTTAAAATACAGGACAGTCCAGCAGCTAGGTCATCGGCTTATTATTCCGTCATACAGACAAAACTAAAGTTAAACTTGTGTTAACAAAACAACTAAGGGAATGATTATACAGGTGGCAGGTCACAAAGTGAAGAGGGTCCTTTATAGGAATCATGCTGTCCATAGTTATACTCAGTTGCAAAAGAAAATGGACACTGAGTTTTGTTTAGATTTAATTGTATAAAGTTTTTTTAGAATAAAATGACAAATTCCAAAATGAATACATGTATACGATATTTGGTACCAAAGTTTTTATCATTCAATTGCCAATATCATGTTGTCATTTGTTTTTCAATAGGTCGAATCATTAAGGGACTGTCGCTTGATAAAGAGCATAGGGTGTAAAGTAAAATTTTCAAAGTGTCCAGTTTCTTTTGCAACCGAGTATAGATATAAACATAAAACTAATATAAAACAATGTCTTTAATATAAAACACTGTCTTTAATATCAGTATTTTCTATTTCCAGTTTCTCCGTGAATTACAGTATCACAAACAAGTTGCAAGACTTTCTCTCTATCAAACTACACTGGAATCCCATTCTGCTAGGTGAGTGTTTTGTCCTCTTGTATGGTTTATAAGGAAGAATTGAAAGTTGTTTAATGGCTTATCAACCCATCAGTGGTCATTAACCCGTTATTGGTCATTTAGAGTGACCTCAGATAGGTGGAATGATACATAGGAATCCGTTACCGTGTCCTGCTCTTACTAATAAATAGATTCCTATGGTTCCTTAACATGCTTGGAGGATAGACTGTGAAACATGGGTCGGCCATGTTTACGTCCCCCTCCGATGGACAAAGCTTAAGAGAAGTGTTCTGCTCAAGTACAAACCAACGAAACTCAGTGATGCCGGTAAGGCTTGAACCTGGGTTCTCCAGATTTTAAGTCCACCTTGCTATCCACTGGGACACGCCAGCTGTTGTAAGGTTAAAGAAGTTACAGATAGAGTGGTGTAAGGCTTCACACTGGTGGATAAAAGATCGACACAGAGCCAGATTGTTGTTTTGGTGGTTACAATCCTCATTACCATTCTGTTTTATTTTAACTAGTGAAAGTACAGACATGTTTGCCAAAAAAGGATTACATGTTTTGATAAGGTCCCATAGCTGTAGGTTGTTTTTCTTATACCAAATAATGTCCGATAGTATTTTAACAAAGGATCCACTTTATTGTATAATATGAGTTTTTAAAGAGATGGAATAATTGATTGTGCTTTCTTTCTGACAGTTTTTCTTTTCTAGATCTTAAAATTTCATCCTATTTATAGTAATAACAGTCTTCGAATTAACCCATCAGCCCGAAGCCCGGAGCTAGTAAACTGTCATTTGGGCTATTGAATTTTTTCGAATTTATGTAGTCGGACTAAAGGCAAATGTATTGAGTATATAAGAATTCGGGCTAGTGACACAAACATTTTAATTCAATGACTGTAATAATAACTTTTGATGTTACAGCTGTTATAATGTTTAATCTGTACAGATGTTTCGGAAGATGCGGTCAGAAATTTAGAAAGACTTGAACAGGGCCTGGTCTGCCAAGACTCGTGTATATGTCTCGGGTAAACCTCACCCACACACATATCATTGGTAGAATCGGGTTTAGCTGTATTCACTTTTGTTTCACTGCCTTACAGTGGCTTTTGACGTTGTAAGTTTTTGTTTGTTTTATGTTTTTTACATTTTAATTGATTCTTATTTTTTTCTCTGTTATTTTATTATGCTCCACAAACATTTTCGGGGGAGCATATTGTCGCCGCTTTGTCTGTCCATCATTGCATCTTTGTCCGGGGCATAACTTAGAAACTATCAAAGTGAATGAAACTTCACACAATCATAGAGGGCAGTGAGAGGAAACGCCGAGTGCAAGAACCATAACTATATCATCATTCAAATAAAACGTATTGCCCTTTGTAATTGCATACTTATAATTCTTGTCTGGAGCATAACTTAAAAACTACTAATGGGACTGGAATGAAACTTTACCCACTGATAGAGGACAATGAGAGGAAGTGCTGAGCATAAAAAACATAACTCAAACTTTAGCTTGAATAAATACAGAATTGACAGTCTTTGTACATTTGCATACAATTTATAACAACATCAGACATCTCTCGCCTGGAATGTAATAGAGTACCATTTTACTTTTAATGAGATTAAGCAAAGTATGTTATTGCTTATGATCTTTGTGTAAGAAAATCATTCATATATAATAACACACAGACCTACATATAAAGTTTATTATTACAGGTATGAACATTTTTCCTTTAATTTTATGTCCACTGATAAAACTTCATTTACTTTGGGGAGCGTCCATCGGTTCTATCAATATTTTTGTTAATTAATGTATTGTTGTTTTCAGTTATTGGTTGTAGTTCACTTTCAGTTTGTTCTTTTAACCACTCTAAATAGTGGTACTAAGTGTTTTATTGTATTATTTAAATATCCACCCTTTCCCTTAAATTCATTCTGTGGTGGTTGTTTGTATTATTGCTACCTCTAATGAATGTGCCATCTACCAATATAAGTACAGTCATTTCTTGCATACCGGATATAATGATCAGTGTTTTGCATGGCTGCTGGAAAGCCTCATCTGGGAAGATGAAAGTTACGCGCTGATTTAAACAATACAGTTGCATGATGCCATTGTGTAAATAAACATGCAAAACATTAGTAATTGGCAATGTCAACATGCAGAATATAAATGGTATGCAAGAAAAATAATCAGTCATGGGTATCCTGGTTCAGATAGGGGAATTACAACACTCGGTATAATTGTTTTAATTGGAACCTCGGCACAGCCTCGGTTCCAATAAAAACAATTATACCTCATGTTGCAATGTGTTGCAATTCCTGATCTTCACCGGATACCCATGAAAGAGTCTTATAATCGCCATGTTTTGAAGAATAAGGAAAGACAGATATATGGGAGTGTAATAAAGCCATGCTGTATTTATCATATTACACAAGTGAAATAAATAGGCAAATGAAGGCTAAATCATCATTCGGTCCTTTCCGTTCAGCTTGATGTGCAACGGAATGCATCATTGATTTCTGTAACCATTTAAAATACCAGATCATGGAAATTGACGAGCTAGTTCCGCTGTTCGGTGGCGTACGGAAAAGACGTCCTCGTACAAATATACAATATCATCGTTATATATAGGAAGCTACAACAAAAATGTTCCTTAAGGGGTATTTTGGAGTTTTTTTAGAAACTTACGCCTCACCTATGCGCGAAGTTCATGCCCCTGGAAAACTTTCTATCTGTTTTTGATATTTCTGGGTCTCTGAAGCTATTGACATTGGCAAGTTAAGCGTCCAGTGAAATGTTGTCGTAAAAACAAACAGAATATAGCAATTAGAATGTTGTTGTTAGTTTTCTAGGCGGCTCCATAGCACACCAATTACCTGCTCCGTGGCGGCTACAGGGGGTTGTAAAGACTTGTATTTCTTGAAATCTGTTTCAAATAATTTTATAATATTTACTGATATGAAAGTGAATCTATAAACGTTTATTGTCATGTAATTTAATTTACTAGATTTGTAAAAATGTAATACCTATTAAAAATATATGAACGGCCCTTGTACTGGTAATCTGTATCGCACCAATGAAGAATACGACATTCAGTAAACCAGTCTGCTGTTTCGGAAAAATCCCCCGTCTCATTCCAATTTCACTGCACTACAAACAACGATATCTTTTCAATATTTTTTATGGCATTTGTTAATAAATAATCACCAAAATACATGATGAATCATAATTTTATTTATACAACATAGTTTATACCTATAGCATCAACAGGTCAACTTTGGTTTAATTTACATTCACCGATGAATACTGTAGTCCATAGACACATCATATGTCTCAAATCTAATTTCTGCCTGCATACATCTTTAATCACCAATATACAGGAATTTCTATAAAAATTTCCATTTATGGTATTTTTACTTTTACAAGATAATTATGTGATATGTTTTTATTCTATAACTCTCTTTCAGTTGTTTATATATGAACACATAAAATACAAAGATGATGATATATGCCTCTTTTCCGTGTTGACCATTCCTATTATACTACAGGCCTTGCTCCTACGGAAGCACTGTGCAAGCCAAGGTCAGATTCCACGCTTTACAGTCCGGAGTATTTGAGGTATAAACTTATTAAACAATCTTTATTTGATAAATTCATAATTTCAGTAATAGATTCATTGGAAAGGTTCAATCATAGATCTACATACAGGTAAGGCTACCTGTATATACATGGTTCTATGTAAGATAATCTATTTCTAAACACAAGAAAAGTTCTTCGTAACCATCCCAACAGTTTGTTTGATTCTGCCTGGGCATCAGCAATGATACATGTGGAACATTTAAGGCCAATACTCTTGTTTCAGTTATTTTCCACTCTAATGACCATATTGGTCTATATAGTTTATACTGTTGTACTTCCATGGTGGCTCCATGTAGATCTGCAGGCCTGGAATTCACCAACCATTCTTCAAACTATTCTTAGTCTATGACCTTCATAGATAAACAATCATAAGAAGTTGCTATTTATAAGTATGCATCATAGTTATATATAGCAGCTTGTGATTAACGTTTAATCGGCAAATTTATAGAAATATTTGTGATTGAAATTTGCATACTTGAGCTTAAGTCTAAGAATATTCTCAAGAATGGTTGGTGAATTCAAGGTCAGCCTGGCCCCATACTCTCGAAACTTGCTCAGCTAAAATCTTATGCTCAAGCTCAGAACTCATCTATTTCTTTTAGCTGTAACTTTTTTCAGTGATTGTTTTTCTCCCCGAAACTTTCAGGATATTGGTAATTGATGATTATCTCGATTTGTATAAAGTTTCAGGTCATTCCATGACCTTTAAGTAATATTTTACAAATTTTTATAGCTGAGCTTGAGTCTCAGATTTCGACTCAAAAGTTTCAAGAATATGGGGCCTGGGTCGGTCAGTAAGACCAACAATTAGTACCTGATTAGTACAAATAATACAATTAGTAGCCTGGCCTTTGCATAGCCTGGCCTTTGCATGATCATAAGAGGTGACTAATTTTAACAGTTGGACTTTTAGTATCTCTGTTTCTTGCATACTGGATAAGGCTATCCACGTTTTACATGGGGGATGGAAAGTCTTATCTTTTTGGGTAAAGATAAAAGTCACGCGCACACCAACATCCGGTATACAGGAAAACATGCACAACGTTAGTAGCTGGCGGCGTCAACACAAAAAATGTCTCTGATATGCAAGAAAAAGAATCTATCATGGTATTCGGTTCAGATAGGGAGCAAAACACTTATACCGAGGGTTGGAATTCCCTATCTTCACTGGATACCCATGAAAGATTCTTATATTCTCCAAGATTTGTAGTTTTTGAATCCATGCCTCATGTTTTTATCTTGATGTAAATAAGACTGATCCAGAAAGTTCATATCCGTCATGGCGCCATATAACCTATCTTGTGTTACGGTGCTGTAAACCTAAATCAGCTCAAATATTGATTGATACTGTTGTACTGTCATGACATCGTCATGTTCTATAAACATTCAGGAACTGACTTTACGTCATAGTGAAATAAAGAAATTAGAAATAAATAGCAAAAGTGAAAAATTGTGAAGCTGGTGTATCAACATAAAATTTTACCATATCTATTATATAAAAAAGATAATTGCAATATCATGTATAATTCGCATACGGAACACCTGTTGTCTGTATTACAGGTGTGCAAACACATGAAGATCAACCTGAGGTACACAATACCAAGCTCCGAAACTGCCTCACTGGCCAGTCCATCTAGTCAGACATCAACAGTATCCGGTCAGTGTCTTAATGTCCATCTAGTCAGACATCAACAGTATCCGGTCAGTGTATTAATGTCCATCTAGTCAGACATCAACAGTATCCGGTCAGTGTATTAATGTCCATCTAGTCAGACATCAACAGTATCCTGCCAGTGTCTTAATGTCCATCTAGTCAGACTTCAACAGTATCCGGTCAGTGTCTTAATGTCCATCTAGTCAGACATCAACAGTATCCGGTCAGTGTATTAATGTCCATCTAGTCAGACATCAACAGTATCCGGTCAGTGTATTAATGTCCATCTAGTCAGACATCAACAGTATCCTGCCAGTGTCTTAATGTCCATCTAGTCAGACATCAACAGTATCCTGCCAGTGTCTTAATGTCCATCTAGTCAGACATCAACAGTATCCGGTCAGTGTATTAATGTCCATCTAGTCAGACATCAACAGTATCCTGCCAGTGTCTTAATGTCCATCTAGTCAGACTTCAACAGTATCCGGTCAGTGTCTTAATGTCCATCTAGTCAGACATCAACAGTATCCGGTCAGTGTATTAATGTCCATCTAGTCAGACATCAACAGTATCCGGTCAGTGTATTAATGTCCATCTAGTCAGACATCAACAGTATCCTGCCAGTGTCTTAATGTCCATCTAGTCAGACATCAACAGTATCCGGTCAGTGTATTAATGTCCATCTAGTCAGACATCAACAGTATCCGGTCAGTGTATTAATGTCCATCTAGTCAGACATCAACAGTATCCGGTCAGTGTATTAATGTCCATCTAGTCAGACATCAACAGTATCCTGCCAGTGTCTTAATGTCCATCTAGTCAGACATCAACAGTATCCGGTCAATGCCTTAATGTCCATCTAGTCAGACTTCAACAGTATCCGGTCAGTGTCTTAATGTCCATCTAGTCAGACATCAACAGTTTCAGGTCAGTGTCTTAATACTAGTCAGACATCAACAGTATCCGGTCAGTGTATTAATGTCCATCTAGTCAGACATCAACAGTATCCGGTCAGTGTCTTAATGTCCATCTAGTCAGACATCAACAGTATCCGGTCAGTGTCTTATTGTCCATCTAGTCAGACATCAACAGTTTCAGGTCAGTGTCTTAATACTAGTCAGACATCAACAGTATCCGGTCAGTGTCTTAATGTCCATCTAGTCAGACATCAACAGTATCCGGTCAGTGTCTTAATACATCTAGTCAGACATCAACAGTATCCGGTCAGTGTCTTAATACATCTAGTCAGACATCAACAGTATCCGGTCAGTGTCTTATTACATCTAGTCAGACATCAACAGTATCCGGTCAGTGTCTTAATGTCCATCTAGTCAGACTTCAACAGTATCCGGTCAGTGTCTTAATGTCCATCTAGTCAGACATCAACAGTATCAGGTCAGTGTCTTAATGTCCATCTAGTCAGACATCAACAGTATCCGGTCAGTGTCTTAATACCATGTCCATCTAGTCAGACATCAACAGTATCAGGTCAGTGTCTTAATACCATGTCCATCTAGTCAGACATCAACAGTATCTGGTTAGTGGCTTAATACCATGTTGATCTAGTCAGACATCAACAGTATCCGGTCAGTGTCTTAATACCATGTCCATCTAGTCAGACTTCAACAGTATCAGGTCAGTGTCTTAATACATCTAGTCAGACATTAACAGTATCTGATCAACACTATCCGGTTAGTGTCTTAATACCATGTCCATCTCGTCAGACATCAACAGTATCTGGTCAGTGTCTTAATACCATGTCCATCTAGTCAGACTTCAACAGTATCAGGTCAGTGTCTTAATACATCTAGTCAGACATTAACAGTATCTGATCAACAGTATCCGGTTAGTGTCTTAATACCATGTCCATCTCGTCAGACATCAACAGTATCTGGTCAGTGTCTTAATACCATGTCCATCTAGTCAGACATCAACAGTATCTGGTCAGTGTCTTAATACCATGTCCATCTAGTCAGACTTCAACAGTATCAGGTCAGTGTCTTAATACCATGTCCATCTAGTCAGACATCAACAGTATCAGGTCAGTGTCTTAATACCATGTCCATCTAGACAAACTACGATAGAGTCCGATCGGTACCTTCATCTCATTTTTGAATTCCCGAGCTTTATCAGATACCCATGAAAGATTCTTGTAAGATTTCCAGGGCTTTCTCTTCGTTTTTGATTCATAGTGAAAATTATAAAAGCAGTCGACAGGGTTCTCCAAGTCTAGAAATTATAGGGTGGTGGTGCAAATCTGTTATTTTGCTGTTTTTTTATGCCATTTTGACAGCGACACCCAGATGTTGGAGGAGAGTTACCTCCCCTATATGGTTTGGTCAATACGATTGAGGCGCTTGCTTTATTGTTGAAGACTGGATGACAAGCGTCTGCGTGATATTACTTAACTACATGTAAGCACAAAGTACCTAATCTGTCGAGATTCAGGTTACGTTATGGGTTGTTGCTTCAATTCATACACAGGCCCATTTTCGTCCAGATGAATTTCAGGTAAAAGCCCTTTGTATTCTACATCGTTTGCTAACTTTTTTCGGTTTTATTTTTTACTTTTTTACTTTTTTAAGTGGTGCCCGACGATTTTTACATAATTTGTTACATTTTTGGCGTTTTATATATATATTTTACTCTTTTTAGCTCTACTGATCAGAGATCAGCAGAGCTTATGCCGTGGTGCGGCGTCCGTCGTCTGTCTGTCCGTCCGTAAACTTTTTTTGTAGCGACTTCTCCTGAAACTGAAACTACTGAATGGATTTTCATGAAACTTTGTTTCCCATAAAGTCTAGTTGATCCTAGCAAAAATTCATGTTGATGTGAAATCCAAGATGGCCACTAAATCTAAAAATAGATTTTTAAAAAACAAGTTTGTAGCGACTACTTCTTGAAAACTTAAGTGATATTGATATGGGACTTTTTCTAAAATGATCAGCATGACATGATGTTGGTCCTTGTCGAAATCTAATTTATCCTAGCAGAGCTTCAAGTCGGCCGGAAATTCAAAATGGCTGCCACGGCTAAAAATAGATTTTCAAAAAACAACAGCAAAAAACAAGACTACTTCTTGAAAACTATAAGTGATATTGATATGGGACTGTTTCTAAAATGATCAGCATGACATGGTGTTGGTCCTTTTCGAAAATCGTTTTGATTCGATGTTAAACATGGCTGTTAGCGGCCATCTTTGTTTACATAGAGTTATCTAGTAAAAAAAATTAATGACTACTCGTCTGTAACTACTCAACGGATTTTCATGAAACTTCACAGGAATGTTGCTCTTGATGTCTTATTGATCCTAGCAAAATTGCAGGTCGACCGGAAATTCAAGATGGCCGCCATGGCTAAAAATAGATTTTCTAAATACAATCTTGTAGCGACTACTTCTTGAAAACTATATGGGACTTTTTCTAAAATGATCAGTATAACATGATGTTGATCCTTGTCAAAAATTATTTTGATTTGACGTTAAACATGTCCGCCAGCGGCCATCTTTGTTTACATAAGAGTTATATAATGAAAACTTGTAGCGACTACTCCTCTGAAACTACTTGACGGATTTTCATGAAACTTCACAGGAATGCTGATATAGCTATCAAAAACCTATCAGTAGAGCTTCAAGGTCATTGACCTCTTGTTTTTTTTTAAAGTGTCGCTTGACGATTTTTACATAGTTGGTTACATTTTTGGGGTTTTATTTATATTTTTTACTCTTTTTTCTTTTAAAGTGTCGCTTGACGATTTTTACGTGGTGGCGCTTGATTGTTGGCATGTGCCGATAGTGTGGCGGCCAGCCATCGTATATGTGCTGTTGGAGAACCCTGGTCGTGTGATTTATTGTTCTTCTTTTTGTTGTTGTTTTAGGGACTGCTGAAGGTATCAGGTCAGCTAACCAAAGTGGTAAATCAACCACCTGCCTGCTAGTTTCCCTATCCCACATGGAAGGTTGTGATATAGTCTTATAATTTCCATCTGTAGCATCCATCTTGTATGTCATGTTATTGTTCTATGATACTATAAAGTCGTGTAGATGATTAATTTCTCCACTATTCTGTAGAATATTACCAGGCTATAGTGGCTGAGGGTACATGACGAATTTCTCCGATATTTTGTCAAAGGTCGCCTTATTTTGTATCTTACGAGTATCATGTTTATAATGATCCAATATTTTGTAGAGGACCACCTCGCTATAGTATCTGAGGAGCTGTGGAGGTCCAGAAGTGGGAGCGGCTCATCCTTCAATGATCCACGTATCGCCAGCGCTGAGGAGCGCAGATTGTCATTTGCCAATAAGTCATACTCTTTTGGAGACCTGGGACCAACCAAGTCATCAGATTCTGATAACGTTTCAAAGCAAAAGTAAGCACAAAGCGAATCCGCTTGCGGAGAGCTAAACTTTGCTATTACTCTTGCATCCAGGTGAACTTATTTCTTTAAACATCATGCCTTCTTTGTATATGAAAGAGCACTACGGACCTAAATCACCTGACTTTTTCTCAAACAAAATGTCCCGCAACAAACCTAGTCTTATCTTTCTAGACTTGTAACTTGGAATATCTGCCAGCTTCATGTTAACTACAGCGTGCTCATGTTATAGACCTGACAATGGGTACCATCTTCTGAATATTAATTCGACCTACTTTCTTTGAAATACAGATCAAGCTAGGATATAGATCCTGTACAAACTCAGATTCCTTCCATAGGATATGGAGCTATCACCTACTTTATTACTTCATATGAAATATATAACAAGTCGAACTGTTCGTACAAATCTTGTACAACAAGACTGCATAAGTGCGTTTTTCTCACGCATCGCGCAAAACTCAAGTAAATGGGGAATAATTAGCAAGTGAATATGTTTTCTTGATTCACATACTTGCCTCCCTTGGATTTATTTTCAGGTGTTTTCTTAAGCCTAATTAATTGGTTAAGTGTTTTTTATGTCATTTTCAACATGTTTAAGGCTATGTATTTCGATCTTTTATTGGTGGAGGCAGACCACATACTTTTTTACATGTTGTAGTATGTAATCTATTGTTTTCTTTAACTGTCAAACAATACATATAAAGCATTAATTGCATAAAATAATTTAGAATGTTATTTTTTTAAAAACCTCAGGAATTTTAGATAAAAAGTTTTGGCAGGGCTGTAAACCATATCCACTCATGAACATAATTAATAAAATACTTCTTGTCAAGGATCTTTTAATTTTAATTTCTACTACAAAATATACCTTTCCCTTATATAGATATGTGCCACTGGATAGATCACCAACCCGAAGTCTAAGGGACCAACGACTGACTGCCTCGTCTTCAAACAAGTATGAGCAGATGCTACTGAACCCAGGAAACTTCATGAAGAATCCATGTGTAGTTTATGTGAAATAAAAAACGTACGCTACTGGAAATAAATACGTTTAGGGCTATCCCATTAAAACATACCTGGGACCCCAGGAAGGCAATTTAATAAACATCTATGAGTGAACCTATTTTATGGAATTTGGTTTTTTAAACTCAATTTTGCATCTATGTGGGTGTTCAATTTCAAAAGTGCCTTCCTGGGGTCCCATGTATGTTTTAAAGGAATAACCCTTACCCTAATATGAGAACTGTCATTAAAATTGATTGTGATGCTTCTTGTTTCAAAGATTTTTATATCAGAATTAAACGGACACATGACAATCCTAAAGTTTTTATCAAGTATCAAAATAAGTGCTTCGATTTAGTAAACAAGTATCATTTTCACTTTAACCATGTTTGCATTTAATTAAATAAGAAATTTATTCTTCTACTTTTGGTATAAATGTATTATTGGTGCAATATTTTCAACAGTTAGTAATATGAAAAAATAATTTTCTTTATCACATAACTTACGGTGTGGGAGTGGAATAACACCATTCTATATTTTCGATATACCACTAGTTATATAAGTATGCAAATAAGCCTAGTATGCACTGTCAAAAAAAAAAGATAATGACTATGAACCAATTCCCATGGTTTATCGGTTTTGCGTGTTAGAGCAACAGGCAATATGCAATAAAAGTTGATATGTGAGTTATGTGATAAATAGAGAATCTAACATTTGTTCTCATTCATTATTGAATTCATTCAAGAGCCTCGCATTATATATTTTTGCCAACTCGTTTAATAAATTCAATAATGAATGAGTTCTATGTAAGAGCCTCTATTTATACTATTCTTATAATTAATATTAAAAGAAGTACATCAGGATTGGTATTATTTTTAAAATTGTTCAAATACTAGTACATTACTTACGAATTTAATTGATAAAAATAAACTAAATGAGCCATAAAACACCAAAAGAAATTACACTGAACATATTAAATAAACAACTGAAGAAGGTATTTCCTACCTATGGTGACGCGCCAGGGAAAGCTATTTTAAACTTGACGGTATAAAAATAAATCGCAATGTATTGCAAATCGAGCATCATGTGTAGATATCGTTGATTTGCTCTGCACAACAGTTTTTTTAACTTGGGAATTTCTCTATGGACTTGTAAGACTTGTTGTAAATTATAAATTACAATTATTGCGCTGTATTATAGGAAACGGTTAATGTTCCATCTATATCTCTGAACTACTTCACGTTTTAAATTGTCATTTCATCCTTTTTATGCTTTTAAACAAATTAGGACCCAAAGCCTGATGTACTCCCTTTACTGATTGAACAAATGCAAGTAAGTAACGGGACACTGTGTGTTTTTAAAAAATCAAGATTGCCTTGTGTTCCTTTAATCAAACCTTTAGTCCGGGTATGGCTATAATGATGCTAGCTTCCTGGTAAAGTAAAGGGAATTACTTCCATTGGTGTCATGTATGTGCAGTAAATTTACTGGCCCGGCTTTTCACTTGAACGGTCTATACGAAAGTGGACGAATAGGTAGAGCAGGTCACTTGTCAAAATTTATCACCGAATTGGTGTGTTTAGTTATTAAAGTAAACAGTATTCAATAGAAAATGCATCTATGTATTTGTGGTGTAGCGTTAAGAGATATGATTGACACAATCATAAAGCCTTTAGTGTGGGTGTGAAACCCATGACCTTTTTTATATGCTGTTGTAAAATGTAGGTTTTACCTTTTTTCATACTTTTAATGTTTTTGTTTAATATCCATATTTAAATAGCAAAATACATGTGTACATGTATATTGTTCTATGTCTTTAAATGAACATTATTTATAACCTAACATTCAAAGCCAGTGTCTGTGTCTGCGTAATCATCACACTCGCTGGCAGTAGGGATCCTCATCACAAACCTCTACGATAAATCTCTTGCATGTTCCACAGCTCAGAGTACAGAGGATTTCCAAAATCGCTGTTCAACATGTCTACAGCAAGATTTTCTGAAATACTGTCAATGATGTCTTGTCTTTAGAAGTCTTACTTAGAGGTCAGTTCATGGTAGCAACCTTTTCTTTCATGATTACCCAAATGTGCTCGATAGCGTTCACCTCGGCACGGTATTGAGGACGTTTTAGCCAGTCATGCGTCGAGATTATGTCTTGGAGCTGGCTTGTTCCTCTTACATAGTTCGATAAGCTTATTTCCTATTGTAGAGTTTCATGAGATTATGTCTTGGAGCTGGCTTGTTCCTCTTGCATAAGTCAGTCAGCTTAGCTTTCAGCGTGGTATGGGAGTAGGATGTGTCATGCCTGTCCAACCATGTCTGGATATGCTCCTCCCTAGAACTATGTATGAGACGGTTATCCACTTGATGATGACGGTAAGGTACATTGACCACAATAATACAGATTTTAGTATGCAAAATAGGAACAAGTTCAGCCATTCATTAAAGTTCGTCCCGTTCATCACGGCATGGTAGTCTCCAGTGATACAGTTGGCATTTAAGAGAAGGCAGGCACCTTTGATAAAACCTCTGGATGACCCTGCACGCACAACAATTAGTCGCTGACCCCGCGTAAAGGGAATTTTCAAAGAAACATCTTCAGTCTGTAAAGGCTTGTTGATACTCTGACCGTGGAATGCACACATGTTTCGTCCGTGTACATTTGATTGTGTGACCTTCTTCGTGGAACTTTTTGATATATCGGGTTAATGATCCTAGTCGCAACGGTACTGTTATCCATCAAAAAGCTTCTTTCGGCGGTTACACGAAACACCCAAATCTACCTCTTTCGCCCAAATCCAACCAAATCTACACCAAATTTACCCCTATACCTCCGAAATCCACCCACAATCTTTCTTATATGTTACAACGATGTTGTGGTACCCTCTATTGGAGTTTAATCTCTTTCCTGTAAAACCCATTTCAGCAATTCAGTGTTTTAGATAGATACGCTTTGGAACAAAATACCGGTCGACCTACTATCCAGTCATTTAAATCTAATTATAAAAAATGTTTGTTGCAAAATGCACATTGATATGAATGATATTAAAGTAAACATTGTTGTTTTTTGCTTGGATATATATGTACATTAATATGTAAGACTATTATGATGTCTTCAATATTCAAATATAATTGAGTGTTTGTCGAAGATTGAATGTCAACTTTTATTATTAGTGTATTTGTTAAAAAACACTAAATGTTTGTTAATTTATATACAGACGGCCGCATTGAAAATAAATTATGATGTTTATATCTTGATATTATGTCATAATGTGTTAACCTTCTTTAAATAAAGAATTTATTATTATTATTATACTATATGCGGGACCGAGATGACTGTTTTTGTGGGGTTGGAGAGCGGGGAGGTGCTAGTTGACTAATTTTAAAGTCCAGCAATCCTTTGCAAGAAGTCGTTCATATCAACCAAGGGAGGATACTGCTGATGGAACAAAGGCACCTGCTTGATGTATCCCTTGACCAACGTATTGACATGTTCGTGACCCTACTAAGCAATTATTTGGAAAATTACATGCGTGATTTTAAAATTCATGAATGGAATTTAAAACCGTAGTACCAGTTATAGGCTAAACTAAACGGGTGTCTCCGGAACACGTGTCCGCTGTCAGCGCTTTGTCGGTATAACAAGGTTTTTTTGGACCCAGATAAATGACCTGGACAAACTGGCCTGACTAAGTTTTCGTGAAGAAAAAAAAAAAGAGTATTTAACCCATATATTGACCTTCAGTGTGACCTTGACCTTTATATATTAGTATGGCCGTGTCGATGTTGTCATGTCATGATAAGTAAATATTGAAAGTTTGATGCAGAAATGAGAAAGTTATAGCCAACGTCAAGTTTTCGTGAAGAAAAAAACTTTTGAGCACAAGAATCTCAATTTTCTGAATTCCAAATAAAAACAATTTTACAAGCAAATTACTATATTTCCTTACAGAAACGAGTAATTTTAAAGGTAATTTAACAGAAAATGTCTGAAAATCAAAATTCTTATGCATACTTTTGGGTTGATAGGGTTTGCAACAAATTAGATTTTGAGTCCGAGTCTGATTCTTGTGCTCAAATAGTTGATGAATTTAGGGCCAGGACTTTTATATTTTAGTATGTCATGTCGATGTTGTCATGATGAGTATATATTGAAAGTTTGATGAAGAAATATCAAGAAATGAGAAAGTTATAGCCAATGTTAAGTTTTCGTGACGGACGGACTGACTGACGGACGACAAAGTGATCCCTATGTATCGCATTTGTCTTTGAAAAGGCGGCACAAAAAGGATTCCGTAACGGCAATTTTTAAGCAGAGTTTCACCGTTCCGAACACGAAGTAAATTCCAATGTTATTTCGTTTGATCCATCTTTTAAAATTAGTTTTACGTTTTTGTTTTTTATACTTTCATCCGAGGTTCACGGGATAGAACCCGGTCCGGCAATCGTTTTTTAGTCCTCTGGCATTACTGTCACTGTGATCACCAACATGTTATTCCCATATAGTCTTTAAAAAAAATCATTAAATTATTTATACATCAATAATCGAAGATGGGAATACTTTTAAAATGTTTATCCACATCTATCATTTAATGTGTGTCTCTGTATGCACCATGGATGTTCTGCTGTTTGAGTACAAGTATATTAAAATGAAACGAGACCGCATATTAAATATAGTTGACAATACGGGTAATGAACGCTGTATTCGTCATGAGACATTTGCCAACTTGTCGCCGACGAGGTTCGACTTTCAAGTAATAAACGCGGCATGCCTAATAGACTCCACTTTTATGCCCTATTGATACGCCGTACTCAGTGGTGTACCGATGTAGCTCATATTTAGGTTCATAGCCAAAAATTTAACTTTATAAATATTTATTTCACTTAAATGAATACGGCGTATTTAAGTTGATTGGGCGTCATGCGGTGGGCCTACACGAGTGCGTCGATGACTTGACAAATATTCTTTGCCATTTTTACTTCGCCGGCGCCATTTCTGTAATGTTACCATATCGAAATATAATAATCCTTCACATTGGCTTTGATTTATGTTTTAACTTCATACAGTATCAAATGGTTAGTAAAGCCACCCTCACTACATCGTTCATTCCGGCTTTGTTTTGGGTGAAGAGTGATATACACAAGTCGTCTGCAAAGTCCCGCCATTAAAATGGATGTATGAAAATTGACGTCGCCTGCTCGTGCGAGAGCCGTAAATCAATTCGGGTTAACACTTTAGAGTCCGGTTTCTTACTGTAGCCATCTGTAGGGGGGCTACCAAAAGAAAAATCTCGGTAATGAAATATTTAAAACAGTTAATAAATAAACTATTAAATATAAAGATATTCTTATGTGTTTGTGCGTATCCGAAAGTTTAAACTATACTAAAATGAGCATTACATTGCCATTAAAGGGACAAACGGCAATATTGATTCCCGTTATTTTTTCTGTATAACTTGTATTTGTTCAATTATTAATATTAATTATAATAATAGTATTAGGCATGTTGTTTTTGCACATTAGTAACTGTTGAATGCATTGCATCAATAATAAATTTAAACCTTTGAGAGAATGAAAAAAACACATGAAAACTCAAACATATTTAATTATATGCAAGCCGGTTTAAAGTTAAAATGATACTGGATTAATACACCGAGACGCTAATTTTGATGTTTGAATAACATCTTCAAGAGTACCATGTGTCCCAGATTGCTATGTGTCCCTTTAACGTAGATACAGTTTTAGTATTAAACGTGCAAACTTAAAGGACACACGGCAATATTGAAGTTCTTATCAAGCATTCTTATTAGCCTCTCGATTTTTTAATCCAGTATCATTTTGACTTAACTCTGCTTGCTTATCTATAAATATAATTTTAAGTTTTCAACTTTTCTTCGTTATTCTACCATCACTAGAGCAGTGGCAGAAAAACTATAACGTGGCTCCAGCGTAAATGGAGTGTCTACAATAGAATTTGCAGCAACTCTGCAGTTCAGGGTGAGAAGGTTCTAGGCCCGTTCTCCATATTTTATCTCGATGTACATTGAGGATGACTGTGGCATGTTCATGCCTGTTAGGCGCCATATAACCTTTCATGTGTTGGTGCGCCTTAAAACCCCAATTCAATTCGTTATTCTACCATAGGTTTGAATACAGTGAAACGCAAAAGAAACGCAACTGGGGAATTTCCGCTATATATTGTTTATACTGCACACTTAATTCCACATAATATTCCAAAAAAAAATCACGATGTTTTTTAAAAAAAAAATGTTGCAGTTAGTTAGAGAAAGGAAAACTGTGATGTTGTAGACGTTTTAATCACACTACACCTTGTAACAAGAAATTCATAAATGTTGAAGTTCCTCTTTGAAAAACTGAGCCAGTTCAGTACTGCATTTAACGTAAGAGTTTGCAAAATGTTGCATCCTAAGTTTGCTCACATGCTTGAGCCAAACGCGTACTCTGTCAATAATGAAACTTTGAAGGAATACTATTTGCTGTATTATGTGTTGTTTTAGTATTTTTTTCCGAAAGGAAAGGTATTATATACGTAGCCATGTACCATTCGATTAACATTAGCATAGTGTACATAGAATATATAGCGGAAATTCACGAGTTGCGTTTCTTTTGCATTTCAGTGTATATTATTGGTGAAAAATGCAATCAACAGTTAGGAATATGCAAAAACAATTTGCTTTATACTATTCTTATAATTAATATAATAATGATGCAATGTGTGTAGAAAAACTAACTTGGACGCCATGAGTTATTGAAAAATCAAGATTGCCGTGTGTGCCTTTAATACAGTCACTTATTGTCAAACGGTACGTTGCATTCTGGACGTGGTTCGGGCATGTACAATCTTTAATGTGAGTTGGGTTGTTGGAGTTGGTGCCGATTTTTTTCACAGCTGTGCTGCGTGTCAAGTTGGCTGGATTTGTATAACGTCAAAATAAAGCCTCTGTAACCAATAATTCATGTTCCAACTCCGAGCGCAATCATTACGTGGTCCGAGTATTAACTTTCATACCCCATCCGGCCCCTTCTCCAAGAAGCGAAAACGGGGTTGCCTGGGGTATGAAATATAACCTTAATTTCGGCTTAAAAAGTTTGCATATTGTAACATTAAAACATTTAATAGGCAATTTTAGACAGGTTAACGCATTTTTTTATTAAAAATGTTTTTTAAACCGGTTTTATTGTCGAAATATACGTTATAAAATCCTACTAATATAAGCTTTCCCATCTCTTAATGGAATTAAGGCGGGACCACGTAATGTTATGATCATGAATACATGCAATCTACATCTGTAGCAAAATACGCATTGTTTAATAAACGTATTAAATTTCTGACACACTTTTACATTTCAAGCCGTTATTTGCCTTACCACCATTAAATCTATAGCATGGCGCATATACAACCTGCATAATATCACGGACCTGTATACATTAATGTCCATGATGTAATGAATTAAATTTGACATAAGGGGTTTGCTATGCAATTTGGCATTTAGATGGTGAACTTTGTTTTCTCTTTAACTCTAAATGTAATCGTTTTTATATGGCCACCTTGCATGTTCTGTCACCTTGCATGTTTGCTGAACAAAATAACATCACAAATATCATCGGCGTAGCTACTATTAGGCCATGTAGGCCCGGGCCTATACATCAATTTGAAAAAAGAAAAAAAAAAGTTAAAAATGCAACAAGAGCACTGTTGGAGCACCATCAACGGTGCAGACGCTGACTTTGGTGAAATTACAATTGATAAACAAGTTTTCCATTAATTTCTAAGTATAAAAGGGGGCCTAATTTTGTTATAATAAAAACATGGGCTATACAAGATGACAAAGACGTGTGAAGTTTCAATACATTATGTTAAGTACTTTTGGAGATGTAAGCTTACATACAAACTTTAACCAAATTTTCAAAAAATAGAAGAGATACTTTTGTTAAAATAAAAGCAAGAGTTATAAAACTTGGCTCTGTGGTGTTGTCTAATGATGCTGAATGCATGTGAGAAGTTTTAATCCATTATGTAAAGTACTTTGCGAGATGCAAATTTAAATACAAACTTTAACCCAATTTCTTAAGTACAAAAGGGGCCATAATTTTGTTTAAATGGATGCAAGAGTTATAGAACCTGGCTCTGTGGTGTTATGTTATGATGCCCAATGCATGTGTGAAGTTTTAATCTATTGTGGTAAGTTCTTCCCAAGTTTGCTAAGTATGAAAGGGGACATAATTCTGTCAAAATAAAAGCAGGAATTACGTCACCTGACTCTAGTGTCCTTTAATGATGCTGAATACATGTGCGAAGTTTCAATCCATTGAGTAAAGTGGTTTGGGAGATACAAACTTACATACAAACTTTAACCAAGCTTACATACAAACTTTATCCAAGTTTTCTAACTAGGAACAGGGCCATAATTATGCCAAAATAAAAAAAGATTCATTTCACCTGACTGTGGTGTCAACTAGTGATGCTGAATACGTGTGTGAAGTTTCAATCCATTATGTAATGTGGTTTGGGAGATACAAGCTTACATACAAACTTTAACTAAGCTTATATACATACAAACTTTAACTAAGCTAACATACAAACTTTAAGCTTGAGTGTTAAGTATGAAAAGGGGCCATAATTTTGTTAAAATAAAAGCATGAGTTATAGAACCTGGCTCTGTGGTGTCTTCTAATGATGCTGAATGCATGTGTGAAGTTTTCAATCCATTATGTTAAGTTGTTTGGGAGATACAAGCTTACATGTATACAACATTTAACCAAGGGACGCAGACGACAGCAACGACGACGATCACGTGATGACAATAGCTATTCTTTTTCCTTCCGGGGTTATTGGTCAACATGTGTTTCTTACTTATTTTACAGTGTAGGTTCTGTCAGATTACGCCAAAACGCATCATTACACAGCTAAGAACACAGCATGCCCCGGACCTACTGGTTTGTCGGGCCTATATATCGAGGGGTCGTCCCAAGACCATCTTAACTGTATATTAATAATGAAGGAGATACGATAGTCTTGCGCTGAAAACTCGATATGCACTTCAGGTCAGCTACGCCCCTGATTTGTATGTGTATCAGGTACACATATGCTGATTAATTATCTGTACCTTTATTTGGATAAATTGGTGCCAATTATTATTGCTGGACAAGATCACAATCGTTTTACAATAAATCAGCATCCCGTGTGCGTGACCGCGCGAATTGGTTCTCGGTAAATGATTGGTTGATGAATGATTAATGAAACTTGTATGGACCAATCAGACGGTTTGCGCAACTACCGTTCGTAACATACCACACGGGGTAAATGAAAGGTTTCAGGGAAGATGCACCCAATTTTAAATTATACCTAACCGGAAGCGGGGAATACAATGGAACATTTTTTCTGCACTGAATCCCTATGGAAATGGCGTCCATTCTCATGCAGCTCTCTCATGTGTGTCACCAAGAAAGGAAAAAATCAGAAGTACTGTTAAATAAATAATTTATTGGGCTAAAATTATTCTCCATCAATTATTTCATTTATTTGAAGAAAAATAACTTAATACTCATTCTGCCCGTTTTCACTTTTTGAAGGTTTTAAAATAAGGCAGGCGCGCCTCCAATCTCATTAATATCAGACCCTTTATAACGCTACGATACTCAACGCTACGATACTCTACACTACAATAGCGGAGAGTATCAAGGCGTAACTTGGCGCGCCTCTCGTCTTTGGTTGTGAACAGAGCTGTAAAATGTCGTGGAGCAGTATGTGTTTTGTGAGGAATTCAGAAGTCCTAGGTTCAATCTCACTGGCAGTGGATGCAGTTTATGTGAATTCATTGAATAACGTGTCTTTATTTGTGACAATCCTATACTTGGATACTATGGAAATTGAACTGGTGTATCCTTGGCACTATTATCAAGAAATAATGTTATCGTTATCTATGTACCAATGCATACATATGTGCAATATAAACATGCTATGAAAATACATGTATTATTGATTTGTGGCACTTCCATTGTCACCTGTTTGTGCTTACTGTGTTTTACATGCATTTATGCCACTATCTTAAATGTATTTTGTTTAATACTTATGTTTATACTTATTTTTATAGCACTTTTAATTTATAAATTATATTTTAAGCATCTTTACTTTTAAAGACAACACAATTTACAACCTGTTATTTACAATTCCTAGACATATTTTTAATGGGATTGTATCAACATATAATTATGTAAAGAATGTATTGTTGTAAGTGCTTGATTTATGATTTTATTGATGTTTTGTTGAGGACGATACATAACAATATGTTTAGACTGCCGAATATATTTTCTTTGAAACTAAAGCAGTTATATGTAATCGTGATTATTTTTATTATTACCATCATAGACCTACATACACTACATATAGGTCTATGTTACCATCTCCAGCATAGATACATATTACCATCTACGACAAAGCTATATAGTAAGGTACAAAATGATACCCTTTAAAGTGTCCATCCCGCCATCAACAGGCAAACTTTACAACATGTACACCGGTTCTAAACCTACTGACGACGAGGTATATATCTACTCGGTAAAAAAAGTTTTGGACCAGGGCATATAATGGCGCATAAAGAGAAAACCAATTGACGGATTTTAATATTCTATGTATCAAATCAAAGACAAAAATGTATACCATTACATAAAATAAAATAAACAAAACAATATCACCGGTAAACAATCACAATAGCTATCCGAATGCACTAAGGGTCACTAATTTTTTTTTCTCAATAATGAGTATAACCGCCACCACTTCCATGACACTCCTGTTCCTGGTCGAATACACAAACAGTGTTCGAACCCGTACAATGATCGCTGAACCATGACATTCGACCATAACCGTATTATCTCAGGTGATAATTGACAATAGATCAGCAATCAACAATAATTATCGTTTACAATGAAAGTTTGCAAAAAAATAATAATCTTTTTATTGGTTACTCGAATGTCTGTAACTTTTACTTTTTATGGACTTTGCAACATTTTTTACAGACCCTTTGTGTGTTCGCGATATTTTTTAAAAATCAAATCTTGTTTGAAATTTAGTGTTTCTGGTACCAAATTAACCGGGTAGGGTAGGCCTTGGCTACTAAAAAAGAAACTTAAATTCTGTCCACTAGTTTTATTTTTATATGACTTTATATACCATGGTCCAAAAACTTTTTACCGAGTATATATAAATTACATATTTTGAGAATCCAAACTCTACAGACACAATATAAACCCTAAAACTGGAACGTAGAATTACGAGTTACGAACTCCTAATTCAGTTTGAGCATATTCAATCCCGAATATTTTAATAACCTGTGAATAAACCTATACTTTTAATCGGTGTCATTTAATTGTAGCATTTCTCTTTCTTGCATACCGGATATGGGGTTATCAGCATTTTACATGGGTGATGGAAAGCCTGATCTTACACACGGGGGGAAGATAAATGTCACGCCCTTATATCAACAGTGACAGTGACATGACGCCATTATGTACATAAACATGCAAAACGTTAATAGCAGTTGGCCACGCCAAAGCACAGAATATAAATGATATGCAAGAAAAATAATCATTTTTATCCGGTTCAGATAGGAAAATTCCAACTCTTGATATAATTGTTTCAATAAGAACCTCTGCAGAGCCTTAGTTCCGATAAAAAGCAAGTATACATCCTGTTGGAATTCCGATCTTTACCGGATACCCATGAAAGGTTCTTATAATCTACAACCAAATGTTGTTAATTTGGACATGATCAAAATGACAACTAATATCATTTATCCATTGCCTGTTGAAGACGGTGATCGGCATACGTTAATTAAGGTTTGATTGCTCAATATTCTGGCCTATCGAATTAGTATTTGATCATTTTGATCAAACCTCGCGGTACGAATATTTATACGAGATGAATATTTAGCTCCAGGTGAATTTGTTTGTTTGTGTGGTGTTTTACGTCATTTTCAACATAAATGACGAGAAGAGTTTAAACTAATGTTGGTAGTACTTGTTACCCGACCCATTTGTCATTTTAATATTTATATTGTATATGTGTCACGGTTTGTGGATATTAATATATTTCCAAAAAATATGTTTAAATCAAATTAAAACACGGTAGAACGAGTATTGCACACCATCCGTAAGAATCGACACTTCCTTACTTACAAGTCGCTTATGTGATGGACATGTTGTCATTCGTCCGTTAACTGTTGCCCCGTTAAGACGAGAGGACCTTCATTTTTAAGCCGATCTTTACCAAACACGGTCATATTGTTGGAATCGAAGATCGAACAAGTTGGAAAACCAGCTGTATCCGGCGGATTAGCAACTCATGAGTAATGAACTTTGATTTAGTTAAATATGCTTTAGTTTGATTCGTTTAGACTTAGGTTTTTTCATCTTTCATCCAATATTTTACCCAACTTAACTTGGCGAGATATCCCAAGATGCAGTTTCACAGTTTCCATCTTGTTTGTCGAATATGATTTATGAAACGGATGCTAATAAACGTCAGCGACGTATGTTCACACTCGTCGGAACTCATAACGCCTTTATCTAATATAGGCCGTATTTTATATCTTTTATAAAATTAAAATGACTACTGATAATTATGTTTGATCATTTAACCAGACCGATCTAATATTTCGCGTATCGCCCAATAACGTGTCCTCTACATTTATCTTGTATTCAATCGCTTATCCAGTCCGCCATTAAAACTGAACTCTACCGGAGGTTGAAGAGATTGCAGGAACATGTAACAATGTAACTGTAACTCAAGTTGCGAATCATTCATAACATTCAAAACGTGTTAACGAAATATCTGAATAACTGAAAGTAGCATATGTTAAGGGTCATAAAATAACTATTAAAAATAAAGTAATAAATAAGGTTTGAGACGTATAACTCATCATCTCACGTAACTTGCATGGGTTTGTTGATTTTGGTACCAGTTGGCCAAGGTATGAACGCTTCATCAAAACTGATAATAATATAATACCAAATGTATACTTAAGCATCATACAGGGTTGCTCGGTAAGTAGTCTACACATTACCTCCACAATTTTAGTTTGATTTTGAATGTCATGTTACGTCATTTTCAACACATGCAACGTTATATATGACGGTCGATTTTTTGTGGTGGAGGCTGGCCACCCACTTTTCCTGGGTAGAACCAGTACTCTACACCTCCCGCCATCCGTAATAATCGACACTTCCTTACTTAAAAGTCCAGCTCCCATTGGGATTCGAACCTGTAATAAGCGTCCCACTCCATATTGAGTTTTGCGTGTAATCTGTCATACATTTCTTGTCCTAGCTCAACCAAATTTAGGCATGGGTTTTCCTATAGTATTATCTAGAGGGTTACATGAATAATGTTGTCTTCTATAATACTGGACTTATAATTAGTTTAGCCCCAGAGTGTGATGACCCATAAAATGCGCAGATCAAGGTTTGCATGTAAACTGTTGTATATATCTTTTTCTATTTAAATAGTTGTCATAGCTCAACCAAATTTTGGTTTCGGATTCCTTAATAGGCTCCGCCTCTCGTGTGATCCTGATCTGGCATTTATCTGCGAGAGGTGATACAAACTTCCAGAACACGTTACTCTAGTAATGATCCTTTTATTATATACCTCTTACACATCATTAACATAGAAATATGTGCATTGATATTGCATACACATTCAATAAAGCATATTATTTCTCGATAAAGTGCAGCGGGAAAATGTATGTAGTTTGAAGGCGTTGTTTTTCATTGGTCTGACCTACTTGTTTTGTTTGTATGACGTAACGTCGTCTTGACGTTCTTGAGCATAGTGGCGTAAAACTTGCTTGAATCATTGGAAAAACCGCTGTTCTATTTTAGTAAGATAGTGATACTAATTTTATTTTTAGTAACATAGTGATAACCTGTATTGTCATACTGCAAAGAGAATTCTCAGGATTTCATTGGTCAATGCGCCGTAGACATGAGCATGAGCCCATGTCTACGTCTCGAGACATGAACATAGGACGAATTCCCCGTAGGTCATTACTCAAATACACAAAAACAAAATGGCGACGATAACGTTGCCGAATCGGTTTGGAAACCGCCGATTGTTTCCTTCCTATCGCTTTTCTGCGCTTTCCACTGTGTGTAAAAGTCTGAAATAATCGTAAGTGTATTTTTCTTGGCAATTTTACAGATTATAAAACATTAACATAGTGACAAAATACGTTTATTTTATTAAAAAATCCGCCAAATTTAACGACGTTAGAGCGATGACGTCACGAAAGTAAACAACGTCTAGTCAGAGGCACGTTACGGGAAAATTGGCGCTTTTTTCTTCTTAAATAAATAGTTACAATTTTGAAGTATGATAAATTCGTTATTAGGATTCTTGACAGGGAACATGGGCTCACATTCTCTGCCTGGAAATATATATCCCCCCCCCCCCCCCCCATGGTTGTATTTCTGATTTTTCTTTAAAGATTGCTTATATGAAGAGAGATTCCTCTTTTTCCGATGGTATATCAGGTGTATAATTTGTTGTTCTCTGAAGAAAAGAATAGTCGTGCTGCTTTGTCCTCCCACAACTCTTTTTATGTCAACAGACAAACAAGGGGAAAATAATAAATGACACCAACTTTTCAAAAAAAGAAGAGATTAACATTGAACAGATTTTAATACGATTGTATTTTGAAGACATTTTCTGGATAACATCTACAATTTTAAAACAAATCAAAGATGTATAGAGGAAATTTGTTGTTTTGTCGTGAATAACATATTTTATTTCATCGAGAAGTGAGAAAACTTTATATTTTCACGAATGCGAAGCATGAGTGAAAATATAAAAGTTTTCTTTATATTTTCACGAATGCGAAGCATGAGTGAAAATATAAAAGTTTTCTAACTTCGAGATGAAAAAAAATATGTTATTCACGACAAAACAACACATTTTCTTTTTATTTTATGATTTTACGAACGATTATTTAAGCAATTTCAGTAACTAAACCAGTTTTACAAACCTGGCTACGCGCCCTGTTCACGATGACGTAACGAAACGTTACATGACGTCACTTTTTTTTTTGAAACCGTTAACGTCATAGAAAGAAAGGAATTAAATAAACAGTGGATTTAACAGTATTACAGTTGGAATATCTTGTGTCGTGTTACTGTGCATTTGTGTTGGTTGTACATTAAAAAAGTAGTCCCGGCAGCTACTGTGGAAATAAAACTCTATATTCCACAGTGTGGAATAACACTTTTATTTCACTGATAAAATACAGTATTTCATTGCTTATCATAAAATAAATGCTTTTATTTGAAAAAATATATAACATAAACTGTCATTACGGACAAGATTATCATTCGCGACGAAAGTTCCGGTTATGGCACTTGTATGCAATGCATGAAAGCCTAAATTAAAATAGTGTTTCTTTGCCCTTTACTGATCCAGTTTTCGTTGATGAAAATATACTGAACGACTATAAACACCTATATTTAACATTTCTAAAATGTTATCTCCTTTGAGGAACAAAACATGTAAATTGTATTTCTCAAACAGTGATTTTGTTGTGATTTACATTGTGATTTGAATGATTTGAATGATGAAACGGTGAAAAATAATCTAAAAATACATTTAGTATATGAAAATCAACTCTAAAAAATACGAAAATACAATACATTATTTTTAAAGTCGTTTAGCATGTTAGTGTAGCTAGCATACATGTACAATCTGTTTTTTTAAAAATTGACGTTATCTATTTTCTTAAGTTATTTTTGTGTTCTCTACATTCTAAATAAAAGTTAAAAACAGGTTCTTCATGTAAGTTTGTTCTTTTATCATTAGGTTGATCGAACAAATACATCCTACAACCTTAAAAGACAACAAAAGTTTTGGGTAGGTGGGTAGTGTGTTGGGGAAGCTACCGCAGTAAAGCGCATAAAAGGAAGTAAGCGCTATTATCAAGGGGTGGTGCTTTTTATTATATTATTTAACAAATACATACATGTATATAGCACAGTATTGTATAATGATTCAACTTGACTATGTTGACTACTCGCTTATTAAATAAGAGTATTCAAATGGTATTTACATTCGGTTTCCAACGCATTCGTATGCCCGCACCACCGAATGTGGGAGGGCATATAGCGTTGGACATGTCCGTCCGTCTGCCCGTCCGTCAGTGTTCCTCCGTCTCAAAAAGGTTTTTGTGTCTATCTCCTCCCACAGTTTTCAACCGATTGTTTCGAAACTTTACAGGATACATACGTTTGATGTTAAGATGCGCATATCGATTCGGCTTCAAAATCGACTTTACCGGAGTTACTGTATTTGTTTGTTAAATGTTACGTTAAAATATCTTGTGTGTCTATCTCCTCCCACAGTTTTCAACCAATTGTTTCGAAACTTTACATGATGCTTACCTATGATGTCAATATGTGCATATTATGTCGGCTTCAAAATCAACCTTGTATTACCGGAGTTACTGTTCTTTTTTTTGTATTCTTTTGTTATATTTATTTTTGTTAAATGTTACGTTACAATATCTTGTGTGTCTATCTACTCCCATAGTTTACAACAAATTGTTTCGAAACGTTACAGATTGCTTACGTTTGTTGTCAAAATGCGCATGTCGATTCGGCTTCAACATTGACCTTGTATTACCGGAGTTACTGTATTTGTTTGTTAAATGTTACGTTAAAATATCTTGTGTGTCTATCTCCTCTCACAGTTTTCAACCAATCGCTTCGAAACTTTATAGGATGCTTACCTATGATGTCAATATGTGCATATTGATTCGGCTTCAAAATCGACTTTGTATACCCGACTTATTGTATTTTTTTGTTAAATGTTACGTTAAAATATCTTGTGTGTCTATCGCCTCCCACAGTTTTCAACCGATTGTTTCGAAACTGTACAGGATGCTTACCTATGATGTCAAGATGTACATATCGATTCGGCTTCAAAATCGACATTGTATTACCTGAGTTACGGTATTCTTTTGTTAAATGTTACGTTAAAATATCTTGTGTGTCTATCGCCTCCCACAGTTTTCAACCGATTGTTTCGAAACTATGTATACAGGATTCTTACCTATGATGTCAAAATGTACATATCGATTCGGCATCAAAATCGACTTCGTAGTACAGGAGTTACGGCCCTTTTTTGTTAAATGAATGAGTCTCATGAATGGTGTTTTACGGCACATCGACACATAAATAGGTCATATGTGCGCAAAAACCTTATTTGTTAACATTTACGTTAAAATAGCTGGTGTGTCTATCTCCTCCCACAGTTTTCAACAGATTGTTTCGAATCTTTACAGGCCTAACTATGATTTTAAAATGTACATATCGGTTCGGCATCAAAATCGACTTTGTAGTACAGGAGTTACGGCCCTTATTTCTTAAAATCTTACGTTTTCCGCGGATGGTTTTCAATGGAGGCATCCGTGTCCCATGGACACATCTCTAGTTACACAAACTATGCTTAAAGTTATCGCCTTGACCTTATATGCAGGTATTCGTGTTTTAGTTCTAGGCAAGTATGCAACTTGTTAGTATCTAGGGACTTTAACGATTATCATACAATTCTAAATACATCTTTTAACCATAACCAACACTGTTGGTGGTAAAATAGTTTTACTAACGACGAAGAAAACTACTTCTAAGGAAAGAAACGAATAAAACAAGTTGCATGTTGTTTGACGGAGGAATAGTAATTAAGTCTCACGAAAACCGGCTCGATCGCTCATACATATTTAAAACAGTCTGTTCATTTTATAGCCGTGGAAATTCGCAAAGTTTGTAATTAATTGTTACCTGTTTGTTACATTAAGAAACGATAACAGGTAAAATAATTTGTCGTGATTCTTCCGATAACAAACTGTGACGATATTGCAGTGGCACCCTTGAGAGCGATAGTTGCATGCCGTTGTGAATATTGTGGGGCACTATTTTGTTTAGTGCCGTGACGATATTGTTAATGTGTTGGTGTTAGAAATCTAGTTATTTGATTGTTTGATTAGCTTCACATTTTTACAATAACGATGATGAAGGTTGTAAATTACATTACGGCATTTATGGTAGTCCGTCTTCGCGTTTTATTATTCGGAATACTCGGGAATATCTCTGTTAAGTTAAAGTCCCTATCCTGCCATCAACAGGCAATTTTTACAACATATGTACACCGTTTCTAAACCTACTAACGACAATGTATGTATACAAATTGCATGTTTTGAAAATCCAAACTCTATAGACACAATATAAACGGCCTTAACCAGCCAGGCCAAACTCTAAGAATGGAGCGTCGATATCGGCCCAAAATCTTATATATTTTAATATGTTGTACTGAACGTTGTGTATGCTATATGATGATTTGTGACACTTTAATAAACAATTATCTTCTTCTTCTATCTTCTATAATAATGTATATGCAACGATTAAAAGTATATGCTTATTCACGGGTTCTTAAAATACCCGTGATTGAATATGCGTAAAATTAATTATGAGTTGGTAACTCTTAATTCGACGCTATGAGACACTAATTTATACAAATCAATGTATGTATATTAATTGAATTGAATTGGGGTTTTAAGGCGCACCAACACATGAAAAGGTTATATGGGCCTAACAGGCATGAACATGCCAGGCTCATCTTCCACGTACATCGAGATAAAATATGGAAAATTGGCCTAGAACCTTCTCACCCTGAATTGCAGAGTTGCTGCAAATTCTATCGCAGAAACTCCATTTACGCTGGAGCCACGTTATTGTTTTTCTGCCACTGCTCTTTTGATGCGAGCGAGATAGCACCTGAAACAATGCAGGGATCATGATGAAGACCTTTAATGAACATGAACAAAAAATGATAAAATGAACATGAATTTGGGGGGGATTCTATCCCTCTGCCTACCCCTCCAAAGGGATCTGCAGTGGCCCTATTCTTTGCCCCGTGACCAAACGGGGGCTCCCGGGAACCACACGGGGCGCATGTATATTAAAAATACAGCTAAAACACAAAACATAAAACATGTAAAACATGCATAACGAACAGTTAGCATTAGCTTAAGTCAATCTAATTCGACTATGTTTAATCGAGATGCAAGTTATATTAAGATTCTTTCTATTTTTAAGGGTTTGCAACTAACTGTTCGTTAAGGCAGGTTCAATAAAATGCCGATTTGTGTTATTTTGGGTCTTTTAAAATCTAGATAACACTCATTCTTAAGAAAAATCAAACATTATGTAGTTTAAAAATAGTTTAAAATATAATAACTTAGAATTTGCAAACATTAAAATAAAATAGTTAGATTAATATGGTACTTCTCCTTCTGTTCATTTTACATAGCGTTGAAGATATCTTAAATTGAAGTTTTTCATTTTTTATAAAAATCATACAATGTACAATTTATTAAAGATTATTATATGACCTGAACACCTGGACAGAGTCTGATTAACGGTTCTGTAGTGTAATTTTACCGTTATTTGGAGGGTTAGTTTCTTCAGGGACTCACTGGTTTCTTTAAAACAGGCTACCGTGAGTGAACATAATACGTACCAACGTTTGTTTGTTTGTCTGGTGATTAATGTCATTGTTCAGCATATTTTAAGCTAAGTATGATGATCGATTGTATTGTTGTGGAGGCTGACAACCCACTTATTCCTGGGTAGAACCAGTACCGTTTCCTTCCCGCCATCCGTAAGAATCTACAATTTCTCACTTACAAGTTGAACTCCCAGTGGGATTCCAATCTGCTGCGCTGAGAGGCGAGAAGCTTCGTGTATCCTGTCAACATTTGTATTAAAGAAATGGGGAACGTATTAAAGAAATGGGGAACATATTCAGAAAAAAGTCCAGTTTTACACCGATATATTCTTATCTAGATCGACTCGCTTCGCTTTTGTTGTTGTTGTTGTTGTTATAGTTTGGGATAACTCCAATATGATTCTGCTAACGTCCCTTGGCTAGACTACCAATATGAAAGGGACCCCATCTATTAAATAATTATTTGAACGGGACTAGTACACTCAAGAGATATGAAAACGCAACACGGGAATTTCCGCTATATATTGTATATACTGCACACTTAATTGCACATGATATTCCAAAGAAATCCCAAGATGTTTTTTTTAAAAAAGTTGCAGTTAACTAGGGAAAGGACACAACTGTGATGTTGTAGACGTTTTAATCACACTACACTTTGTAACAAGAACTTCATCAATGTTGAAGTTGCTCTTCGAAAAATTGAGCTTGTTCGGTACTGTATTTAACGTAAATAGTTTGCAAAATTTTGCATCCTATGTTTGCTCACATGATTGAGCCAAACGCGTACTCTGTGAATAATGAAACATTGCAGGAATACTATTTGCTGTATTATTTGTTGTTTTAGTATTTTTTCCAAAAGGAAAGGTCTTACGTAGCCATGTACCATTCGATTAAAAGCAGCATATTGTACATACAATATATAGCGGTAATTCCCGTGTTGCGTTTTCATATCACTTGAGTGTATATGTTTTCAAGTCAATGGACGTAATAACAATCAGATGAATCGTTATCCTCAACGATAAAAAGGAAGAAATATTAAAACAAAATGGCAACGGAAGTCATCTACACTGTGTTCAAATAGTATTTAACAAAAATCGACAAAAAGTATGAATCTACTACTTTCTACGTATTCCTATTGAACTTAAAATTACGAAAACATCAACTTTTGTTGAACTAATATTAGCTTCACGCTAATTGGTTAATTTGATACTCGTGGCAGCCCAGTCAATGCAGGATTCCCCTAATTAGAAAGTGATAGTATGCTTAATAATGCATCATGACCAATTACACAACCAAGAACTAATCATGCAGTGCGATATTTGTATAAGATCGGCCAATTCAGTTTAATGCGATTAGTGCAAACGTAAATGGCAGATGACATACTTTGCAGTTACAGTCGCTCAAGAAAACAACAATCTTTCCACATGTCACAGTTTGTTTTAGTATATTCTTATGACTCACCAACACACACTGGTCTGAGGTTATTTTGAGCCGTCCCAGAGAGAAGGGAATAATTCAAGGAATCCGGGAACCGTGCCGGGAACCGTGCCCTACTATTACTATCGAATACATGTCTGTGGTTCCTTAACATGCTTGGATGATAGGGGTTGTCCAAGGTACGTTTCCATCCAAAGGACAAGGCTAAGGACACACTGGAGAAATCCGGTACAGAAGCCGGGAAGCTGCACATCTCAATGCTCGTAATGTGAAACGACTACAGGAAATGCAACAGTGGTGCAAGACGCTGCAAACAGACATTGTAGATGACATATACAGCCTTTAAGCACTACGAGTTTCGCTAATCACACCTGAGGATGCTTCTCAGACCTTTCAGGCAGCAACAAAGCTTCGTTCATCAGAGTTTAAATTTCCAAAACTGTTAAGACACCTTTGTTCCTTTAATCACGAAAATGTCTTCTTTTCTTGAGTCTGACTTGTTTGCAGCGGAAAACAAGATAGCTAGACACCTTCACTAGTGCCCGTGCAAATTCGATACTCGTGGAAAGGGAAATCATCTTGTTGCTGTAACAATGGAAACAATGATATTGAAATTATTCATTAAATCGATCCGCATTCGATTCGTTACCGCTGACGTTTTTCCGAGTTCGAACTAAGATAAATCGAGCGAAATTGACAAGCGCCGTTAACGACTTATTATTTGTTGATTGCTTGCGTATTTATGTTTAATGTTCGCTGTCAGTTCATTGACAGAAACAATAATCAGAAAATCACCCAAAATTGAGGATAATACCTCATACGGTCATTCAGGTCATCAATTAATCGCCATATCCATAACATTCTTCACAGCCTGAAAGTAAGAGAATTGATTGAAGTTGTAATTACATTGGGATTGAGATGTCCAAATGTTGTCAATACTTGAACGTCCCATTGCTACATTCTCGCTTGCCAGAGCATCGCCACTGTACCCCTTGTCGATCTGGGGACAGAGGTAACTCTGATACGGTATGTGAGATAGCGTCTCCGTGGTCAAGGGATTAAAGACGTAACGTTGTAAACCTCATATCACCGCTGCGGGTTCGAATCCCACTGGGAGCTCAACTTGTGAGAAAGTGTCGATGTTACGGATGGCGGAAGGACCATAGAGTACTGGTTCTACCCAGGAAAAATGGGATGGTCTGCCTCTACCACAAACAAATCGACATTCATATATGGCCTAAAATGTGCTAACAATTATGTAAAACACCATTCAAACAAGCAAACAAACTGAGTTATGAGAATTAATGTATTTCTGAGTCCAAATAACAGCTGATTACGATACATTTCGCAAGCATTAGCAGTAGAGCCTTTACATATCAAAACTCTATACAAGATACAAAGTGCGACGTACGGTGTCCCTTTTTTCCAAAAGTGTATTAACAGATCAATGCAAATGAGTAACAGCCATATAAAATAACATTTAGGGGAAACTGCTGCCACATAGTATTTAGTATAGTAGTAACTAAACCCGAGCTATAAAATAGTTTTCTCATATTTCATTTTTTGTTTCTGTTTAAAAATATTACCCCAGATATCGTGTATCAATGCGCGAACTGCGCTGATTGATTGCGTTTAGACCAAAGAAATGAACTCCGACAAAAAGATGCTTCATCGGGAATAATGGCGTCCCACAACGCATGCTGGGATTTCTCAGCGGAATGGCGTCGTACTTTTGACACATCGCTCTAATTTATAGTAGCCGTCTAGTCGAAAGTCGACTTTATATGTTCCGACTACCTGGGTGTTTCACTTTAATTTTAATATACTATAGGCTGTTTGATTCCTTTTAATATACTGTATGCTGTTAAATGCATCTAACAGTGTATATCTAATGGAAGTCCAGACTCAAACACAATGTAAAAAAGCCCATCGGTTAGAAACTAAAGGAAACAAGCTGGAAACAAGTTAGTGTATTTCGAGGTGTGGTTGAAAATGCAGCGTGTTTATAACTTAAACAAAGACAACTGATATAAGCAAGACAATATGTGGTATACCAAACATCAAGCATCATTGTCAGTGAAAGGTAGCAGAGTCCGCGTCCCTAAATTCCCAAAGTTACAAAGTCGATTGCCATTGCAAGTAATTTGGCCTATGTACCCACACAATGGCATTGATCTTTTAGATATGGATATTACGCACTTCTTGGTAGGATAACTATTTGAAGTAAATTTAATTCAATTATCACGTTCCGTTCAAATATGGAAAAAAAAAAACATGACAAAAACGTACACAAAATCATCAAATTTGTCCACTTTTAATACACCAATACGTCGTCTTGTTGAGATATATATATTTGACCAAACATGGTTACCTCAGTTCATTCCAAAGTTCACAATCACTGCCTGCAATTAGTAAGACAGTTGAGCCTAAATGATGAAGTTGACCGTTAAAGTACACGCCTGATTCTTTAGCGCAGCATATTGTCTTGTGGAGATGCACAGGTGTCAAGTTTATTTACATTATTTCAATTCATTCCAAAATTACAGAACGGACATGGTTACTACTCTACAATGAACACGAATACTGACCTTGACCTTCATGTGAATCACGACCTTGACATTTGAGTTGCGGACCTGATTATTGTACGTGACAGTTTTTTTTATACTTTATACACATACTTGTTAAAAATTTCTCAACCCATTTTCAAAGTTACATAGAGGACACGAACATTACCTATCTATGCATATAAAATTAACTTATAACCCAGAATATGACCTTGAGCTTTAAGGTACGAACTTGATTTTAGTATACAACAAACCATCTTGTCAGGAAACACAGTTGTTTCAAGTATTATTAAAGTATCTCAATTCGTTTCTAAAGTTACACAGATGACACGAACATTGCAAATATATTTATATAAAATGAACCTTATGATCTTGTACTTACGAATTTGCTTCTATTGTTCGGGGCGCTTGTTTTAACCATAGTTTTTTTGGACTTTTCAGACAAAATGCATCTCGTACCTAAATAAGCTGTATATTATTGAAATAGACATGTTTAGTGGTAAATAAAAATACCTTACTTTTCAAAATCGGTTGAGAAATAAAAATTTCGTGCCTGAAAGCTCTTTTTGATGGGTCATTTTCAATGCAAAATTCTGCTGCATTAAAAATTTAAAAAATATTTTTTTATAACGAAAACGTTTTCAAATTTTTGTATATTCGTAAATTAAGACAACCTGAAAGTTCTATAGCAAAATATGAAGGCTAACTGAAGTTATATGAAATTTCTTAATTTTCTGCTGTCCCGCCAACAAGGAATTTACATGGGAAAACCCCCATCAAAAACTCATTTAGGCTGTAAAATATTTATTTCTCAACTGATTTTCAAAACCAAGGTATTTTTTATTTACCACTAAAAATACCAGTTCTACTGATATAAAACTGATGAAAGTATTATTTAAATTGCTCAAGATACTGCATAAAAACCTTTGGCTGAAACAAGCGCCCCGAACAATAGTATGCGACAAACCGTATTGTTATGAAACACAATCTCATCAAGTTTAATTAAAGTAATCTCAATTTGTTTTTAATGGAAACGAACATTACAAATATGTGCATATACCATGAACCTAAACAAATGACCTTGGACTTTAAGGTAATAACTTGATTTTAGCATGAGACGAGCTGTCTTGTAAGGAGACATAATTGTATCAAGTATAGTTAAATTAGCTCAATCCATTTCTAAAATAACGTTAAGCCCAAAGTGTGTTACGGGCCTGATACCATCGTATGGTATGACGTTAAGCCCAAAGTATGTTACGGGCCTGATACCATCGTATGGTATGACGTTAAGCCCGAAGTATGTTACGGGCCTGATATCATCGTATGGTATGACGGTAAGCCCAAAGTATGTTACGGGCCTGATATCATCGTATGGTATGACGTTAAGCCCAAAGTATGTTACGGGCCTGATATCATCGTATGGTATGACGTTAAGCCCAAAGTATGTTACGGGCCTGATATCATCGTATGGTATGACGTTAAGCCCAAAGTATGTTACGGGCCTGATATCATCGTATGGTATGACGTTAAGCCCAAAGTATGTTACGGGCCTGATATCATCGTATGGTATGACGTTAAGCCCTAAGTATGTTACGGGCCTGATATCATCGTATGGTATGACGTTAAGCCCGAAGTATGTTACGGGCCTGATATCATCGTATGGTATGACGTTAAGCCCGAAGTATGTTACGGGCCTGATATCATCGTATGGTATGACGTTAAGCCCGAAGTATGTTACGGGCCTGATATCATCGTATGGTATGACGTTAAGCCCGAAGTATGTTACGGGCCTGATATCATCGTATGGTATGACGTTAAGCCCGAAGTATGTTACGGGCCTGATATCATCGTATGGTATGACGGTAAACCCAAAGTATGTTACGGGCCTGATATCATCGTATGGTATGACGTTAAGCCCAAAGTATGTTACGGGCCTGATATCATCGTATGGTATGACATTAAGCCCAAAGTATGTTACGGGCCTGATATCATCGTATGGTATGACGTAAAGCCCGAAGTATGTTACGGGCCTGATATCATCGTATGGTATGATGTTAAGCCCAAAGTATGTTACGGGCGACGTTAAGCCCAAAGTATGTTACGGGCCTGATATCATCGTATGGTATGACGTTAAGCCCGAAGTATGTTACGGGCCTGATATCATCGTATGGTATGACGTTAAGCCCGAAGTATGTTACGGGCCTGATATCATCGTATGGTATGACGGTAAGCCCAAAGTATGTTACGGGCCTGATATCATCGTCTTGAATAGATAAAAAAGTAGAACAGAAAATATGTAACTTTCGCGGAACTCAGTCATCCCAAAACAAGCACTAAAATAAGTATAATAAACTGTTCATCTCCACCAAGTGTAATTATAAGAGTGTGTTATCAAAGTGAAACATGTAAAAGAACTGTTCAATGCTACCTTACAATTTGCAATAATTTGCAATAATGAAAACCATAATAATGAAAAATAATGACAAAACAACAGGAAAAGTAAATAAGCTGGTTTTAACCCTGACTTCCCGGGCACTAACACGTCGCCTCAACCAACTGCGCTACAGAGATTAATCAAAGTTCTGTTGCTTATATACGTATACTAACTCTTCAGTAGACTGATCTCGCCATTTCAGCAAGTAAAACGGTAACCTTTGAACATTGCGAAATATGTGTTTATACCATTCAAGTTTTTTAGACGAGTTCACTAGGAAATAGAAGCAAAGTATGCGACACCACAAACGTAAAAGGTTGACAACCGTGGTACTACCTTGAAAAGGTCAGTGGCAAAAATGCAGCTGTGGGTTAAAAATAAAGGTTATAGGGAACACCAAACCTCACCTTTACCCTCCTTGCATCCCAAATTAACGGGGAACAGTGTATAAGGTAATGCTGTATCCTCTAACAAACACACAAGATAGCATTAATATGCAATATAAGCAAAACACACAGATGAGGATGTATATATGAATACATGTATAAGGACAATAAGCCTGGAAAGCCAGAACGCAATTACTCAAATCAAATTTAATTAAGTTATTTCTCACTCATTTCAAAATTACGGAGTCGACAAATATCCTATCTACAGACTGCAAACAGACGGACTGACAGAAACCGGGACTATCTCTAAACAAACCTTTGAGTGTGTAATAGTGTGGGAGAGAGAGGGGTAAAATGAGCAAACAATGAAAAATGACGATTTTGTTTCTGATTCGGAAAAATTACTTTCCAGAAACAAACGTTTTGTTTGGCAATGTCTACGGACCATTTGTCATTACGGAACCAGCCTCATGGGAACCGCCCTGAAAACATCAACCCTTTGTCATAAATGTATTTTATCCAATTACAGACGCCCCATGTTGACACATCAAGTCTCCTGAAGTCACGCGAGACTACTAGAAGGGTTGCACGTCGTAGTTAAGACAAATGGACTGGTTATATATCTCTTTTTGTGTTGCGACCAATTCCTGGAAACAGAAAACAGAGCTTTGGGGTGCATCTTGAGTAGTCTAAGTTGAAAAGATATAGATGATCGCTAAGATGGCCTGGCATGACTGAGCACAAATGGAACACTTGAGTATTTGTAACTTGGTTAGCAGTATGCCGTACATAGTTAGTAGTGGCCATTTGTCAACTTTACAAATGATATGTTTGATTAAGGTGTTGCTATGCAAAACCATAAACCGCTCATCTATAGTGAAATAAAAACTAGGTATTCCAGATTTAGAATAAATGTCGCCAGCACCATATAAGAACAAATGTTCAAACGTTATTCTTTCTTAAGAACGTAAGCAATGAAGGTCGGAGTATGTATAAAGAAAACAAGTCTAATTTGAAACCAAGAGGCCCAGAGGCCCAAGAGGGCATATGGACGCTCTACTGACTAAAGATAAAGTTTGTGTATAACGGGACATAAATATGTCGAAAATCATTCAATCGGAACATGGCGAAGATATGCGTAACTAGGCTTGGAACTGATCAGCCCTGCCAAGTATCGATGAAATCCGGTCAGAGGTTCAGGAAAACTTGTCTGAACAAAGATAGTGTACTAAAACCTTAAAAGGGCCATAACTCTGCCAAAAATCATTCAACCGGAACACGGCGATGATATGCCCAACTAAGCTTGGTACACATCATCCCAGCCACGATCGTTGAAATCCGGCCAGGAATTCAGTTGAGAGACTAATCTGGACAAAGTATGTTTATTAAAACTTTTAAAGGACCATAACTCTGCCAAAGATCTTTCAACCGGAACACGGCGATGAAATGCACAACGAACAAACATGGTAGAGGACAATAAGACTACAAAATATCAGACCTCTAGTTCTTGTAGTTTCGAAGAAAAAGAATTTTTAAGGTTTTCCCTACATAAGTCTATGTAAAAAATGTGACCCCCGGGGCGGGGCCATTTATGACTCCGGGGCCATTTATGACTCCGGGGTCATAATTTGTCATTTGAACAAACTTGGTAGATCAGGGGCGGGGCCATTTATGACCCCAGGGTCATCATTTGAACAAACTTGATAAAGGACCATAAGATCATGCTACATACAAAATATCAGTCATCTAGGTGTCTTGTAGTTTCGGAGAAGATTGTTCCTATATAACTCTATGTAAATCGTGTGACCACCGGAGCAGGGCCATTTACGACCCCAGGGACATCATTTGAACGAACTTGATAGAGGACCAAAAGACAATGCTACGAGGGTGCTTCAAAAAAGTTCTGTCACTAGGCATATATCCTTTGAACTGGATATTACACTGAGATAAAGTACTGTATTTATAGTACTACTGGGTTCGCTCTCTTAAATTCCACAACAAAAATGAAAAATTTCCGGTTATTTATACCCCTGAATAACTCTCCCTACCACACCTTTTGGATACTGGCATCTCTGAAAATGTCCTTGTTACAAAACGTTGTAAACATTATTTGAATAATTCTATGCTTTTAAATTTTCTTGTACGCCATCTGTTGTTTTTCGCCCATAATCCATGAAAATGATTGTCGAGAATTCGGAAAGGTCTTGGTGCAAACCAGATATGAGTGAATGCATATCCCTTAATTTTAGCAGAAATAACACTGATTTTCTTCATTTTGTTGACGGAAATGTTATAATATCTTTTAAATATCGTAATTATTCTCATAGTATTAATATGTTTTCATATTTTTTTTACAAATCCTAGTCCTTCAGTGTTTAAATTTCATATTCAACACATTATTGTAGAATTTTGTACAATGTTTAGTGAAAATATTGATCATCCGAAAACGCTGTTTCAGAAGACTGCCCTTCCATTTAATGTCCATTTATCATTAAATTAATTTTACACGTTAGTTTAAAATGTTAATTTCTAAAACAATGCATTTTCATCTACCATGCTTAAATTCTGAATCTTTTAATGCACAGATATAACTGGTAATGTATGAGAAATTTCAAAGGTCTTCGACAAGTACTTAAAGAGAAACAGGCATTTAACAAGGACGAAAATGCCTCAGTATGTATAAGTGATGTGTATTAAATGTTCCATTATTTTCGTCACACAAAAGATACAACTTTCATTTTACCATCAATGGAATGGTATTTAAACTTTCTTTCATTTGGTACCAACATCAACACTCACAACGAGCAAATAATTGTTAAAACGCGTTAGTGACAGAACTTATTGAATGACCCTCGTACATGCAAAATATCAGACCTCTAGCTCTTGCGGTTTTGGAGAAGAAGATTTTCTAAGTTGTTTTTATTAAAAACTGATAAACCCCAGGGTGGGGCCAAATTTGATCCCAATGCCACCATTTGAATACACTTGAGAGAGGACCTTATAAAGAAGCTTCAGATCAAATTTGGTCAAAATCTGTCAAGCGGTTTCAGAGAAGTTTTTTGAAGAACATGTTAACGGACGGACAGACGACGATGACGGCGATGATGGACGACAGACGACGGACACTTCACCATGACAATGGCATAATTAAAGAAGAATTAAAAAACTAGAAAATGTGTCCACGGGGCACGAATGCCCCGCTAAAGGGTCATATGTTGCTTACAAAATGGAGTAACAAAATGTTAAGTGCAATATAAAAAGGCAAGTTATATTCTGCTTAAGTAGATGCATGTGCATGGTTTTATATATGTGATTTAAAAAGCTTAATTACTGTAAAAATAAATCACTGTGTGCGTAACGGGTATCAAACGTTCCTTCACTGTCATATAATTAAAATCATGTGTTTTCCTGTTGTTAATTTTGCAATTTAAATCAAATTTTTTCTCACCATGTGCAACAAAACTAGAACAAATGGGGCTGGACCAAATGTGACCCCAGGGCTACATGTAATATATGAGAGCTGTGTGCCTTGTGGTTTCAGAGAACCTATACAAGTCTATGTAAAACATGTGACCCCTGGGGCACCATTTGAATAAACTTGGTAAATGACCATAAGGTCATAGTAAATACAAAAAATAAACCTCTGACTATTACAGTTTCAGAGATTTTTTAAAAGTTTTTCCCTATACAAGTCTATGTAAAACATGTGACCCCTGGGGCGGAACCAAATGTGACCCCAGGGTCACCATTTAAACAAACTTGGTAAAGGACCATAAGCTGATGCTACTTGTAATATATGAGAGCTCTGTGCCCTGTGGTTTCAGAAAAGAAGAATTTTTAAAGTTGTTTCCTATAAATCTATGAAAAATATGCAAAATCTCAATATTCAAACGTTGGACACCCGGAGCATGGCCATTTTTAACCCCGGGGACTTGATTAAAATAAAAGATAGTCTAGGCATTGGCGATCATTTTAAAAGAAAAACTGTCGAAATCAGAGTTTTTAAGATTTATATATGGCTAAGACTATATATGGCGGCCGTCTTGGATGTCGCGCTGATGTAATTTTAACATATCTAAAAAGCACTCACCTAAGGATCATTCATGTGTGGTTTGCTCAAAATCTGGCAAACGGTTTCAGAGAAGAAGTTTTTTGAAGAAAACGTAAACGGACGGACGGACAGAGGACGACGACGACGGACGACAGACGACGAACACTTCGCCATGACATAATATTAATAACTAAAGAAAATACAGGGGTACATACAACGGAATGAGAACGGGGAGAAATTACAGGGGTAAAATAAGGGAACCATGCAGTGACAAATGTAAAGGTAAGGCACGCCGTTCTAGTGTAAACCCTCGATGTTTTCTGCTATCAATACTTAGATAATGATTGTTAATTCTTGAAAAAGTATGACATTTTAGGTTTACGATAAATGTCCTTGGGCCAATGCCTGTCTTGCACTATCGTCCCAAATCAGTTTGAAAATGACAATGGCATAATGAACACTATCACCCATGTCCGTTAATGCGCCCTAGCACACTACCAATAAGAGTTCTGGACGTGGTTCCAATATGTTCCGTCCGACATTTCAGTTTATCCAGTCGTATACATTTTTAATGGTTACTATGTTTTCACGTCAACCCGTAGACGTTTATTTTAAGACAGAAAAGTCTAAGGTGAAATATTTCAACTGAAACATGTCAGGTAAACATCTTGAAGCAAAAATAGCATAATTATCAATACAGAAATATTTTTTTTAAAAATGGGAAGGAAGTCCGAGGTAAACTTTTTGGGCTTAAATGTCGAGGTGAAAAAATGAAAGTGAGTCCAACATCTTTTTTGGTTTACCGCGCATCTATAACATGCATTAATATAATTGCAGTCTCTGCCCTTCTTCCTGAATGCATCACCACGTGGACAGCTGTCCCGAAGGATATTAAGTCTTATGTTCCTCAAAACACAATGACATGCTCTTCAGATATTATTTTGAACACATGCTTTTGCACAGTGGGTCTTATTCTCTTGAAAAGAACAATCTCTCAAAGAGCGCTCCCTACTATTGCCCTTTCAGACAACAAGACCAGCAATTAATTCCAATACAATGTTAATTGATAATATTACAGACTGCTTGAACATTCAATGTCAGTCTTAAACGACAATCGGCAAACTCGGCCGCCGCTCGCGAGTTGCCCAATCGGGGAATAATTCACAATTTAAGAAACAATCGTATGACCCGCCATCTTTTATTTCGCGTTTAAAATGAGACAGATGCGATTGGGCGGGAACTCGTGAGACTTCCTACTGTTTTAAATGGCAGTCGGGACAATCAGGGATTGATCTGGGTACATTGCAAGCGTCCAAGATACTGATTTAAAAGCCTGGTTTTGTATTAATGCAATATTATAAAACACATGAAATATTCATCGCGTGTACGATACTTTTAATGACGAGATTGACACCAATTATTTAAAGTCACGTTTGTTGAGACAAAATTCCTTACTTGAACTCGGAATTTCAATGAGGGTTTATAGAATCTCTGTCGGGTTTCACTTTCACTAGGCATGGAAATAGTATTGATTTCCAACTAGTTGTGGGTCAAACATAAAGCATGAGAGTCCCTTTAAATAAAATAATATCATTGAACATGCGTGCCATTTCTACAAAAGGGACAAAAGGCGAAAAGTTTGATCGCTCTTCTAAAGAACTCAAATATCATTATAAAATTCTTCCTAATGTCTTTTAAAAACCTCACTTAACAATAATCTGAAAATGTACCTTTAAAGTTGTTGTTATTCTTACAACCTGCCTCTAGACTTACATGTGTAATGCCTGCATGTGTAAATAACTGTTAATATCTGCCCCTCAACGAACATCTGTAGTGTATAGTATTCCACTCTATGGTACAGTGAATATATCTGCATGTGTCAATATCTGTAATACCTGCCTCTCTACTAACATGTGTATAGTATTCATCTCTATGGTACAGTGAATATATATGCAATTGTACATAACTGTAATATCTGCCTCTCAACGTACATGTGTATAGTATTCATCTCTATGGTACAGTGAATATATCTGCATCTGTAAATAACTGTAATATCTGCCTCTCAACATAAACATGTGTATAGTATTCAACTATATGGTACAGTGAATCTATCTGCATCTGTAAATAACTGTAATATCTGCCTCTCAACATACATGTGTTTAGTATTCAACTATATGGTAGAGTGAATATATCTGTAAATAACTGTAATATCTGCCTCTCAACATACATGTTTATAGTATTCAACTATATGGTACAGTGAATCTATCTGCATCTGTAAATAACTGTAATATCTGCCCCTCAACATACATGTGTATAGTATTCAACTATATGGTACAGTGAATCTACCTGTATCTGTAAATAACTGTAATATCTGCCTCTCAACTTGCATTTGTATCGTATTCAACTAAATGGTAAACAGCAAATATATCTGAATATGTAAATATCTGTAATATTTTCCTCCAGACTTGCATTTGTATAGTATTCATCTCTATGGTACAGTGAATATATCTGCTAATAACTAATATCTGCCTCTCAACTTACATTTGTATCTTATTCAACTCTATGGTACAGTGAATATATCTGCTAATAACTAATATCTGCCTCTCAACTTACATTTGTATAGTATTCAACTCTATGGTACAGTGAATATATCTGCTAATAACTAATATCTGCCTCTCAACTTACATTTGTATAGTATTCAACTCTATGGTACAGTGAATATATCTGCTAATAACTAATATCTGCCTCTCAACTTACATTTGTATAGTATTCAACTCTATGGTACAGTGAATATATCTGCTAATAACTAATATCTGCCTCTCAACTTACATTTGTATCTTATTCAACTCTATGGTACAGTGAATATATCTGCTAATAACTAATATCTGCCTCTCAACTTACATTTGTATAGTATTCAACTCTATGGTACAGTGAATATATCTGCTAATAACTAATATCTGCCTCTCAACTTACATTTGTATCTTATTCAACTTTATGGTACAGTGAATATATCTGCTAATAACTAATATCTGCCTCTCAACTTACATTTGTATCTTATTCAACTCTATGGTACAGTGAATATATCTGCTAATAACTAATAACTGCCTCTCAACTTACATTTGTATAGTATTCAACTCTATGGTACAGTGAATCGATATGCATGTGTTAATAACATTTGTATAGAGTCCAACTATTTGGTACAGTGAATATATCTGAATGTGTAAATAACTGTAATATCTTCCTCTCAACTTACATTTGTATATTATTCAAATATATGGTAGTGTGAATATATCTGTATTTGTAAATAACTGTAATATCTGCCTCTCTACTTACATTTCTATCTTATTCAACTCTACGGTACAGTGAATATATCTGCATTTGTAAATAACTGTAATATATGCCTCTCAACTTGCATTTGTATAGTATTCAACTATACGGTACAGTGAATCTATCTGCATGTGCTAATAACTGTAATATCTGTCTCTCAACTTGCATTTGTATCGTATCTATGGTACAGTGAATATATCTGAATACGTAAATATCTGTAAAGTTTTCCTCCAGACTTACATTTATATAGTATTCAACTATACGGTGAATCTATCTGCATGTGCTAATAACTGTTATATCCGCCACTCAACTTACACTTCTGCTATAGAATTCACCTATTTGAGGTGAATATATCTGCTGCATGTGTAAAAAATACTGTAATAGCTGCCTCTCAACTTGCATTAGTATCGTAATATATCACTGTACCATAGAGTTGAATACGATACTATTGCAAGTTGAGAGGCAGATATTACAGTATTTTTTACATTCGTATATGGGTCGACAACTTTAACGCTGCCAGATCGCCTACGCTCCCTTTAAATTGAAATAACATGCCAAAGGAACATGCATTGATTCTTATAAAATAGCACTTCACGAAGTTTTGATGCATACTTTCACGTTTGAATACGCATTTATTATCGATAATTTCCAAAACAGTTAAAAGGGAAATGTAGCGACACAGACAAACAAGGTCCGTAATTGGGAGTTCTGAAAAACTTGGGAAAAGGTGAAAGAATGATCAATATCGAATGATAAACAAAAAAGATATGACCATTTAAAGGTTGTTCTAAAACGAATATGGGAGCCGCCATTTTTAGAACTATGGCGTCATAGTTCCATATTACCATATATGGAATATTGATACATATCATTTAAAACGAAGAAAATCACTGCAAATAATGTGGTTGGGTTTTTTTTTGGGGGGGGGGGGGGGGGGGGGGGGGGGGGGGGGGGGGGGGGGGAGGGAAGCATTATTGCCATTTAGTATTACATATTTTTTATACAGTTGCTGTCATTTTCCCCAATAAATCAGCCATATATGATCATCATAGCTCTCAAAATGGCCGCTTCCATGTCCGTTTCAACAGAAACTTCCAATGATCATATCTTCTTTGTTTATCATCCGATTTTGATAATTCTTTCCCCCGTATTTCAGAATTTTCAATAATAAAGATGGTGTGTTTCTCGCCCCACCCCCTCCCTTTTGGTACGCAGTATTCAGGGCAAATTTAGAGAGTATTCAGTACCCACGGCACGGGTACCAGTACCCGCAAATTACATTATTTAGTATTCAGTACGCATACAAAATAGGTGCCTGCTTTCAAACTGTGTTTTCTATGTAAAAAAAACACTTTTGAAATCCACAAAAATCGTCATGATTGACCCCAAAACAGCAAAACGGTAGATACAACCTTTAATACAGTTTCAAATGTCCTTTTATATCCCATCTTCATAAAAATAGATGAATATATAGCAAATCGGTTACTTTTTATGAAGAAATTTATTTATATTTAATATAACACATACGGGTAAAATAACAAAATATACTGGTATATGTTATTTTCCACGGTATCTAGCTTTAAAGTACAAATGTTAATCCATGTCACAATATACATTGTGGCGTACCACACTGTATACACTCGCCTGGTTATTCCGCGGAAGGGACTAAAAACCTCGAAAATGCACACTTGTATAAATTTGCAAAATAATAAGGATTGCAAAAAAAAATTATCACGTCAAAAAGTGCTGAAACTTTGAACTTTAATAGGTGGCGCCCATGGCCGGGTAGTTAGAATCTCTAAATTCAAATCACTTGCCCCTCACCGCTGTGGGTTCGAGCCCTCATGGGATGATGGCTCGTTATGCGAGGAAGCTATCCAGCTGGCTTGCGGAACGTCGGTGGTTCTACCCAGGAACCCGTCCGTGCGCGGAAATTACCCCGAGAGTGCACAGAAATTACCCCGAGAGGCACCTGGGGTCTTCCTCCACCAATGGAAGTTTGAATGTCGCCATATGACCTTGGCTGTTGGTGCGTCTTTAGAAGCCAATTCAAATATTGAACTTTATTAAAACTATTTATTAAAAATATGTCTATAGGCTTGAGGAATATCATCGAAGGCGGGAAAACGTTCACACGCACAACCAGACCTGCTCTCATGTAATATATATTCAGGACAAAACACCACTTGTTTGAAAGTTTCAAAGTTCGATATATATTAGGAATATCTAATTATTGATTATGCAATTTGTAACCGGAGGCCCCGGGTTCAATCCTCCGTGATGCCACTGAGTTTCGTCGGTGTGTTCTTGGGCAAGACACTTTCCCTTAGCCTCGTCGTCGGATGGGGACGTAAACCGGGCGGTCCAGTGTATCGGTCTATCCTCCGAGCACGTTAAAGAACCATAGGAATCTATTCGATAATAAGAGTAGGGCATGGTTCCCGGATTCCTATGTATCCTTCCCCTCTCTCTCGGGCGGCTCTAAATAACCTATACTGTGTTGATGAGCCGTTAAACAAAATTCAATTTACTCCGTCACAGTTGATTGCACATTCGCACGTTCCATACGTTCCGGACAACCGGAAAACATAACCATGATAACATCAGACAAAAGTTTGTTTAGGTGTAACACGCCCATTGATTTTTGCATTGAGTTGTGTGTGAATCAAAATTTAAATGCCATGTTGTCTTTCATATCTAGGCCCAAATCAAAAATGAATAAGTTACATTCTCATCACAAAAGACACATATGCTGCCAAAAAACACACAGAAAAACGGGCGTCATGTATCTTCTAAGAAAGAACTTGTCTCATGATTGAATGCTTCCTTTAAAAACATAAACACTGAGATGCCAAACTATTGTATTCATACACTCACTTTCGTATAAGCAAACAAAATAAAAACTCACAATATTAACATGACAATGCTTGAAAAATGTAACAAATAGATCAACAATGTGATATAAACCCAAAATGTCACTTTAAATTAGTAAAAATGTCTTTTTTTTTACAAAAAGAAATAAGAATATTTTACTGACCGCCATTATGCGGACTCCAGATTGAGAGGTCGTGGGTTCGATCCTCGCCGTGGCCATGTTTCTTATCCTAGAGCAAGATAATGAATCCACGCTGATTATTACTGATTCTACCCACGAATCCATCGGGGGTGATTGATATAAGTTGGAAGAAATTGTTTCGCAATCGATGTAAAAGAAATGTTTAACTAAACTAAACATGTATATTAATATTTTTCTCCTTTCTCCTACTTGTAAACTGATAATATTTTAAGTCAAATACTTTGTCATCTTGCTATAAATGTCAACGTTGCATTGAATACAATATTAAAACTTTTTTTTTTCTTCAAATATGAAGTTAAACAAAGATGTGTCAAATAGTACGTATGCTCTCTGTAACTCTATAACTATTTTACTATTATACAAATTATAATTGTTCGTGATTTTCAGTAGATTAGGAACACGGTATCGGGAATTATCTTTTATTATTATTATATATAACGTTCACGCAGTGAATTGTGGGCCTCATGGAAGATTGTATGTTTGACATGAGCTACCTCGTTAAATAAGGACTTTATTATTATTAGTATTATTATTATCATTATTGGTGTTGTTGTTGTTGTTTTGTTATTATATAGTTTTTCTTCATTACCGTAGTCAAGTAGTTGTATTATAATGTAAAACTGGTATTAATCTGAAACTATTAAAAAAGTAGTTCTAAACAATTTGAATAATAAGTGTACGTAAGCTTTGATGAAGAAATACATTAAAGAAGGCAATAATACATATCACAGGGGTGATTCATCGCGCATATACTTTAACCGCAATATTCCGATTAAATTTGAATTTTCAAACTCTATTGTTAAAAATCTGTTATTATTTTAATCGAATTAAAATTTCTTTGTTCAGGACGAACGAACTCCGGTACGGAAGAAGCGTTTTATATATTGCCGCCAGATCGTGTCATCGCTACACATGTTCGTGTCCCGGCAGGGGCCTGATTCAACCCCCTATAGCACGACATATATGAATAATAATGCCATAGAATATCCTGACGTGGATTCAAATTATTAGTCAAATTGAACATAAAATTAGTACATGGAGCTGAGGAGAGCGAGCCTCACTGCTACCTGATATTGTGGGTATTCATTGGGGGAGCACTAGCTATATTTCAAGTTTTGATAATCTTTCACTGGCATTATTTGTCAAGCAAATTTCTATATAGCCCCCCTGCTTTGCGTTCAAATCGGTTTCGTACAGTACCAATTTTACACCGTTACACCGCTTATTATCACAGTGGGTGGGGTATCGATATAATTTAACCCTCTGGAAAATATTGTCCCCTAACTTAGAATTATCCTCCAATATATCGAGCGAATGCTTTTGGTAGTCGGCAAATTTGTCACTGAAGGCGGTGAAAAGGCACAACTTCCAAATGCTGGTGTTTATTCAATTTAATTAACTGCCAATTACTACGACCCGCTGTGACAACAACAAACGTCGCAGCTTCTATTTCACATTCTGCGTTGTGGTGGATGTGTTTATGCGAAAAAAAGATAATGAAGACTTTAACATGTTATTCTGAAAGAAATCTGTTAGTTTTAGTTTCGCTCGAAGCTTTCTATATTTCTTGTTTTTGAGTTTAAAAATCCACAAAACGCCCGTCAATTTCACATCGCGTGTGTCGTTGCGCAGCAGCAATAATGTTTGCTTCCAATTCTTCGGCTCATTTATTTCAGAAGAATCCGATATAATTATTTAAAGCTACTGTATCGTTTTCAGTGGCTGTAATTGGATTTGCGGATGGGCGTGAAAAGGGCGGAGTTTATTGATAAACGGTAATAAGCCAATCATTCCGTACCGTATAATGTGAATTTTATTGAATTGCTGAAATACGAATTTTATGCTGAAAAAGGCTTTGTATAGAAAGTCAAGGGTCACGTGATACACAAATTACAACTCCACAGCAAGTCACGTGCTCTGAAAGTACCGCCCACCGTGAAATAAAATAGATACTGTCGCCTGCATCAGGTACTCCTAAGATTGTCACTGTCAAAATTTAAATTTCACTAGATTTTGATTTCCATGGATGTTAAAACGTGCAAAATCGTGTTTTGGTTTAAATTAACGGCATATTGCAGTTAAAAAGAGCACACTCAGGTGTAGCGGATACCACAAAGGACGTACAAAATTGCTTAAATTAGATATAAACAAATGACAATGAGATGATAGTTAACAAGCTGCGAAGATACTCATAAAAACAAAGAGACAAACATAAAGGCATGCAAGTTACGTCCAACTGAAGACGAATTGACGAACAGTTGAAAAATAGTGAGGAACTATAGGCAGTATGTTTCCTCTTCATTTAGGGTAGGTATATTTTATGACTTTGTATTAGCTAAGTGGAATGAATACATACCAAGTTTGGTATCAATATGTTTTATTCCACAATTTTACATTTAATTTGCAAATTATTAATTGATAAAAGGGAAAGAAACAAATATTATGTTCTCCTTTTTGGGGGCCATGTTTAAGTCGATATGGATACTTTGATCATCGGAGGGGACTTATATATTTAATTTCACATGTACTACTTCATGTCATAAGTGTAAATAGTTAAAAAGAGGAAGAACTTTTGATTTTTGTGAGTTTATTTTGCATATAACATTCACAGTTTTTGTCAAGTATTATCTTTAACTAATAAAAGACATAAAACCGAAAGCAAAATTATCGAAGTGCTCCCTTCCTAGTGCGACATGGTTACTTTAGTTTTAACATTAAATTATTAAACATTGTCAATGATAGTTAGTTACCTTACACATTGAACAAACTTATTACATTTCTATGGGTGAACCATTGGGATTTCTCAGTGAAAAAATATTCGCTAAATATTAATAACCAACTCAGAACACAAAAATAACTAACTGCGACGTTGAGTTATGACGGCAATAACGTGTTGAGACGTCGACGTCATCCGCTAAATAAAGCGAACAATTCTGGTTAAAATCATTCATAAAATCTGATTAAAAATGTAATAAATAGAGTTTTTAACTGTTGTGACCGATTATATGGAAATCCTTCACTCGATGGTCGGCGTGTGTTGTTTTTTCACTCACTCGCTCCCTCTCGTTCGTGAAAAGAACCACACGCCTATCATCTCGTGAAGGATTTTCCTATAATCGATCCCAGCAGTTAAATATTCTCTATATAATCTATACGACATTAACCAATTGCATTGACACATATAGTCAGTATCTCCTCCTAAATCAGCAAATTAATCGAAGACACGATTATTACAAAAGTTGTATTCACAATAAATTATTAAACAATGTCCATGATATTTAGTTATCTAAATAATAGAACAATACAGAATCTATTTACGATGATGGATAATATTTGACCAATCGTTTAGATAAATTGTCAACATCTTCCTCTTAATCAGCCAATTAGTCGAAGAACCGTCATTGCAAAAGTTGTATTAACAATACATGTTTAAATAAAGTCCATGATAGTTATAGTTGCCTAAATAAAAGAACAATACGGAATCTAATTACGATGATGGATAACCTTGTCCGTATCTTCCTCTAAATAGGCAAATTAATCAAAGACACCGTCATTACAAAAGTGTTCTTTAGAATAAATTCATTATGAAGATACAGATACATATCAAAATATTGTTTTATGATTATACAATAAAAATAATAAACTAGTTTCGTTTCTGGGACAATTGTTTGTAATAATAATGTACGAAGCCGATTTGATTAATATAGCTATATTCCCGTCGTTTCTGACCGGTAATAGAAAAACACATTTGACAACATTAAAAGGACACACGGCAATCTTGAAGTGTTTGAAATGGGTGTCTCGATTTATATATCCAGTATCACTTTTTTTTTTTTACCCTGGTTACATTTAAATAAATCATATTTTAAGTATTCACTATTTGGTCTTATTATACTATAAGTTTTAATATATTATTTGTGCAATAATATCAAAAAATAATAATATGCAAATACAAATTCCTTAAAACTATTCTTATAATTAATATTAATAATTGAACAAATGCAAGATATGCAGAAAAACTAGCGGGACGCCGTGAGTTTTTAAAAAATAAAGATTGCCGTGTGTCCCTTTAAGGAAAAAACATTATACAGAAATGATAGTCAGCTATGCATATAATTATAACAGATATATTTGATTTTTGTTTAAAGACATTCCGAAAGTGTAATGGTTATTTTTAAAACAAAAGCTGCAGTCGAGTGGACAAATTAATCGTAATAAATTAATATTGATAAACCAGTGATTTTGTGATGTGTGTTATTATTGTTATTTATTTTTTGTTTTATTTTTATTTAATAATAATATTTAATAATAATAATAATAATAACAATAATAATAATTATAATTATAATATTATATATTATTATTTATTATTATTATTATTATAATTATTATAATTATTATTATTATTATTATTATTATATTGAAATAAGTACAATGCCGTCTTATTTGTATAACGACACCTTCTTGTGTTATTTTTGTATTTGTTTACTCTGTTACTGCAAAGAGAAATTATAATTGCATAAACAGCCGCCACAAATGCCTATTATCAACAACTTAGAGGGCCTCCGGGAAGATTAGTATTTTTACTAACTGGGCTACCCTCTTAAAATAAAGCCTTCAATTCAATTCACTTACAATATAAGTATTAATTAAAAGAAAACGTTAACAGAAACATGAAAAAAAAAAGATTCCATCCGCTTTGAAAGGTGACCAACAACAAATCAGTAGTACAGATATTAGTTAATTAACACGGTTCTTAACATTTTATATGGCCAGTTTTCGAACCTAACTGTGACGAACAAGTCAATTTTGATGCACATTCCGTTGTTGTTGTTTTTTTGTGTTTTTTACTTTTTAATTTATTTATACAAAATGTTTCCTAGCAGGGAATCGAACCCCTGTCGCCAGTGGAGCATTGAAGTTATCTCAAAATAATCGTTTAACTAAAAATAATCGAATAAAGGCAGTTTGTATACAAGCAAACGCGTATCTAAGTCGAACAGACAACACCTAAACATTTATTGTTTTATAAAGGTTTTGTGTTTTTATGGTAAAAACATATTTATGGAATAGCAAAGCATTTTGTGCAGATTTAGTTTTATCAGTTTTAAAGAAAATTAATTAATTGTTGTTTTCCCTAACTTTGCGCTGTACATCTCCAAAGGTCGTGTTACTATTAACTGGAATTGTACAATCATTTATTTGTAATATGTGACAGCAAATATATTAGCTTTATCAGAGTGAGGGTGAAATATCCACGCATTGTTAGCAGTATAACATGCGATATATCCGAGTGATGGGTAGAATATCCGAGTGATGGGTAGAATATCCATGCATTGTCAGCAGTTTAACATGTGATATACCCGAGTGAGGGTGGAATATCCACGAATTGCTAGCAGTATAACATGCGATATATCCGAGTGATGGGTAGAATATCCGAGTGATGGGTAGAATATCCATGCATTGTCAGCAGTTTAACATGTGATATACCCGAGTGAGGGTGGAATATCCACGCATTGTTAGCAGTATAACATGCGATATATCCGAGTGATGGGTAGAATATCCACGCATTGTTAGCAGTATAACATGCGATATATCCGAGTGATGGGTAGAATATCCGAGTGATGGGTAGAATATCCATGCATTGTCAGCAGTTTAACATGTGATATATCCGAGTGAGGGTGGAATATCCACGCATTGTTAGCAGTATAACATGCGATATATCCGAGTGATGGGTAGAATATCCACGCATTGTTAGCAGTATAACATGCGATATATCCGAGTGATGGGTAGAATATCCGAGTGATGGGTAGAATATCCATGCATTGTCAGCAGTTTAACATGTGATATATCCGAGTGAGGGTGGAATATCCACGCATTGTTAGCAGTTTAACATGTGATATATCCGAGTGATGGGTAGAATATCCACGCATTGTTAGCAGTTTAACATGTGATATATCCGAGTGAGGGTGGAATATCCACGCATTGTTAGCAGTTTAACATATGATATATCCGAATGATGGGTAAAATATCCACGCATTGTTGGCAGTATAACATGTGATATATCCGAGTGAGGGTGGAATATCCACGCATTGTTAGCAGTTTAACATATGATATATCCGAGTGAGGGTGGAATATCCACGCATTGTTGGCAGTATAACATGTGATATATCCGAGTGATGGGTAGAATATCCGAGTGATGGGTAGAATATCCGAGTGAGGGTAGAATATCCACGCGTTGTTAGCAGTATAACATGCGTTATATCCGAGTGATGGGTAGAATATCCGAGTGATGGGTAGAATATCCGAGTGAGGGTAGAATAACCACGCATTGTTAGCAGTATAACATGTGATATACCCGAGTGATGGGTAGAATATCCGAGTGATGGGTGGAATATCCACGGATTGTTAGCAGTATAACATGTGATATACCAGAGTGATGGGTAGAATATCAACGCATTGTTATCAGTTTAACATGTGATATACCCGAGTGAGGGTGGAATATACACGCATTGTTAGCAGTATAACATGCGAATATCCACGCATTGTTAGCAGTTTAACATGTGATATATCCGAGTGATGGGTGGAATATCCACGCGTTGTTAGCAGTTTAACATGTGATATATCCGAGTGAGGGTGGAATATCCACGCATTGTTAGCAGTTTAACATGTGATATATCCGAGTGAGGGTGGAATATCCACGCATTGTTAGCAGTTTAACATGTGATATATCCGAGTGAGGGTGGAATATCCACGCATTGTTAGCAGTTTAACATGTGATATATCCGAGTGAGGGTGGAATATCCACGCATTGTTGTCAGTATAACATGTGATATATCCGAGTGATGGGTAGAATATCCGAGTGAGGGTGGAATATCCACGCATTGTTAGCAGTATAACATGTGATATATCCGCGCTTAGGACAAGGTTCTTAGATTCTTATATAATGTGTTGAACGCCTTTAAACAATAATTTAATTCAGTATCAACATTAAAGGGACACGCAACAGTCTTGCTTTAGTTTCACCCAAGTGTGTCTTTTTATCCAAGAAAGCCATCAAGGAACTAGCAAATGTGTCCATGGGACCCGAATGCCCCGCTAAAGGGTCAGCGGTTGTTTACAAAACGGAGTAACAAAATGTTAAGTGTAATATTAAAAGGCAAGTTATATTCTGCTTACGTAGATGCATGTGCTTTAAAAAGCTTAATTACTGTAAAACACAAATTTCACTGTGTGCAATGTAACGGGTATCAAACGATCCTTCAGTCATATAACTGGAATCATGTGTTTTCTCATTGTTAATTTTGAAAGTTTTTTCTCACCATGTGCAACAAAACTGGAATCAAGCGTGTGTTTGTCATAAGAATGGAATCAAGCAGTTTCTTTCCCCCTAAACCCCTTACCCCTCCCCCCCCCCCCCCACACACACACACACCCACCCCCACCCCCACCACACCCACCCACCTCCTTTTTGAGTTCCTTTGAGGAAACCCGTTTATTTCTTTGATGTACGTTTATTCAACATTTTGCGGGCCATCACAATTTGGGTTCCATGGGAGGCCGGAAGTTATAGAAGACAAAATATTTTCTAATTCAATGAGAGAGTGCTTTACCAAGTAAACACTGGAGTGAAATATTAATAATTACATAATTGAAAATTTAAAAATCCCAGCAAATTAAATGTAAATGAATAAAAATGAAAAATTAGGTCAAGGTCACTGATATTGAGCTGCTTTTGTGCAAGAACATATTTATGTCATATAGATGTAATGGTGTATGAAATTTGAAAGCTGTGTGGCATTTAGGTGTCTCGGTAATGGACATAATATAAAACTTGAATTTAAAACGGTAATGTAAATTAACAAAGTTAAAAATTTAGGTCAAGGTCATCAACATGTTCCTGCCCCAAAGCAGGTCAGTATCTGACCTGTTTTGAGGTAGGAACATGTTGATGTCATACAGATGTAAGTGTGTATGGAATTTAAAAGCTGTACGACTTCCAGTATCAAAGTAATGGACATAATAAAACAATTGCCGTCTTGTAGTTATAAACATTTGTACATTTTGAAAGCTGTAAGGCATCTGGTGTTGAAGAAATGGACTTAACAAAAAAATTGAATGTATCAAACTTGAATGTAAAACTTTTATGTAAATTAACAAAGTTTAAAAAGTAGGCTAAGGTCATTTATATTGACCTGATTTGGGTATGAAGATATTGCTGCCATATAGATGTATGTGCATATGAAGTTTGAAAACTGTACGGCTTTTCGTATCTGAGAAATTGACTTAATAACAAACGTGAATGTAAAAACGGGACGTCCGGACGGATAAGGGTAACTATATGCCCGCATCACTTTCGTGGCGGGGCATACACATCACAAAACTGACGGAGAAGCCGACGTTTACCCTTTTTACTCTCGAAAGTATTGCTCAGTCTACATGATTAAAGGGAGCGGGGAGAGGATACGAAGATTTATAAATGTATAGTTTTATTTATGTTGGATATCGCGTGTTTCAGTATATTTTAATGTATGCAACAGTTTTAATTTTCAGGTTGTATAACGAACCTCCGATAATATGTCGCGACTAATCTGCCAGTAACCTATTACTTTCCAATCATTTAAGCTTGCCATTAAGTGGTCCGAGTATTAACGCGTCATACCCCATCCAACCCCTTCTCCAAGAAGCGAAAACGGGGTTGGCTTGGGTATGAAATGAAACCTCAATTTCTGCTTAAAACGTTTGCATACTGTAAAATTAAAATATTTAATAGTTAATTTTAAACAGGTTTTCATATTTATTTGTAAAAACATGTTTTTAAACGTGTTTTATTGTCGAAATATCCGTTATACAATCCTGCTAATATAAGCTTTCCCATCGCTTAATGGAATTAAGGCGGGACCACGTAATGCTTTATTTTCACATTGATTATTTTGAAAGCAAGGCTATTTCCATGCTGTTATAGTCAAAGGAAACCCCAATTGAGGTTCTATAAGCACTTTATTTAATTTCAAAAATATCTGACTTCTTTTGATGGGATGCATATAAACTAAATCTAAATTATAAAATGTTAACACTTTTTATTTTACTCACAATTTTAGTCACCTATTAGTTCTTAACGACAGTGGTAAATTTCAATCAGGATAAAACATGTTTATGCACCTTTTAAATAATTTGTTTTCAATATAATCTCAAAAGTAGCAAGACGTCTTTTGTTTTAGAAAACTAAACATATTAGTTTCAACGAAAGCAAAATCAGCTTTTTAGGTAGGCCATTAGAAAAAAGGAACTTTTGCAGATGTGTGATTTGTTAAATGCTTGTAGATGGGGAAAGAATACCCCAGGATTGCCGCGTGTCCCTTTAATTCTTTCCAGTGATAGTTTATAGTGATAGATATATTGGTAGTTTAGGTATTTACTGGTGATTTAGATGCGCAAAACGCTTAGAAGCAAGTCTGTAATACGTTAATCAATGCATAGTGGGATTGATGAAAGAACCATAAGCAATGCATTGTGGGATTGCTGTAGGAACGGTAAGCAATGCATAGTGGGAATGATGTAGGAACAATAAGCAATGCATTGTGGTACTGATGTAGGAACGATAAGCAATGCATTATGGGATTGCTGTAGGAACGATAAACAATGCATTGTGATATTATTGTAGGAACGATAATCACTGCATAGTGGGATTGATGTAGGAACAATAAATAATGCATTGTGGTACTGATGTAGGAACGATAAGCAATGCATTGTGGTATAGCTGTAAAAACGACAAGCAAATACCGATTATCAAGGGTAATTTGTCTGGACATTATTTAGACGTTTTAGCAAGGACGTTTCTGTTTATCTGATATGGTACGGTGAATTACTGAAAACGATTAAAAGCTAAATAAAGTACATTCTTCCGCTTCGCTCTTTTAAACAAATATGTCCAAAAACCGACGAAGGAGTCGACTATTAAACTGTCAATCCCATTGATCATATTTTCCTAGCCTAGTGCTTTTCCTAAAACAACGCTTTTTTTCTTGATTTAAATCCAGTTCTGTTAGTTGTATATATGTATAATTATTAAATATAGTATCATCTGCGGTGTGTGACCAGGCCCCTAATCTGCGTTAATACCGTTACAACATAGTCACACGTACGGCTACATCATACAGTTGGCAAGGCACTTCAGGCAAAACAGATAGGAAAATACGAAAATAAATACGAATATTTTATGCTACCGAACAGTTTATTTTAGGCTCTCGGTGGAGGCTTGGTGGAAGGGCGCCCGCCTCACATGAGTTCAATCCTCGACCGGGTCACATCTGGCAATTCACAAAAATTGCACGAGTAGCTCCCTTGCTCATCGTTCGGTACATAAAGGGTAGTGCTAAGTATAATGTGACTGGGTGGGGTATCACCTCATGTGACTACGGCGTTGTATTCTAGTGTGGCAGCACTATAAAGCTGAGCATTGAGCTCACTGCTACAAGTTCAGGGCTCACTGCTACAAGTACAGGGCTCACTGCTACAAGTACAGGGCTCACTGCTACAAGTACAGGGCTCACTGCTACAAGTACAAGGCTCACTGCTACAAGTTCAGGGCTCACTGCTACAAGTAGAGGGCTCACTGCTACAAGTAGAGGGCTCACTGCTACAAGTTCAGGGCTCACTGCTACAAGTACAGGGCTCACTGCTACAAGTACAGGGCTCACTGCTACAAGTACAAGGCTCACTGCTACAAGTTCAGGGCTCACTGCTACAAGTAGAGGGCTCACTGCTACAAGTAGAGGGCTCACTGCTACAAGTTCAGGGCTCACTGCTACAAGTTCAGGGCTCACTGCTACAAGTACAGGGCTCACTGCTACAAGTACAGGGCTCACTGCTACAAGTACAGGGCTCACATGTAAGCTGGCGTACTGGCAAAATGCAAGTGACTTTTTCAGAATGCCAGTAAACTGTTCAAGTACTGGTAAACATTTCCAAGTGCATCACAATACCTTACGTGTTTAATTAAGAATACCATGTCTGCTTTTTTTTTAAACATGTGCTTTCATATCAATGGTGTTTTAATATTTTTAAGTTTTCCTGATATGTCTTTGTATTTGTATGGCACGTATGGAATGTAGCTTGTTTGCTATAAAGATGAATCATCTTGTGCTTTTTACTTTTTTGTTACATATGTGTACTTACACACACAAACGTAAACATTGCAAGTAAATTTTTCGTTTTGCCAGTAACAAAAAAATGCAACTGGCGAAATGTTGCCAGTCCAAATTGTCGCCAAATTTGGTAGTGGCATGACTGAAAGATTGTTACTTTGAAAAACGATTATATGTTATACCCCCATGCATACATATTTACATATGGATCCATCTGTGCTTTCAACCCCGGACCCGCTGATAACTTAAAGAACCGTTTAATGCGATCACAGCACTTTTATGTTTGAAAAAAAAGACCCCTGAGAGATGGAAGTGTTTGTTTGACCTTACCAGGCGAACGGAGCGTTAAAAAGGTGTTATTGGAAACAATATGTGTGCTGTCACACTATTTCGTAACTATGATCCATTTAATGAAGCATGCACGTAAGAAGTTGTAAGTTCAAAATATGTTTTGCTAACGTCAAAAACATCTGTTGATAAAGTATGATTGATTTCATCACGACGAGTGTGTGTCGTTACCAAGGCATAAATACTTGCTCGTGCATGCACTCTAATCTGACTGACGATACTTCACGAGTGACAAAAGTTCATATATTTATTAATGTATTTGTATTTTTGCTCGTTTCATGAAACAGGGCATGTGTGTGCAAGGTACTTTAGATATATGCTGTTGCTGTTGCTTTTTATTTATTTATTCGGTAAGTGATTGGCGCTAAGGTAAACTATTTTTATTTTTTATTTGTAAAGTATTTGTCGAGTAGTACACAACATTGTGAGGAAAAAAATCAATTTAAACAAAATGCAAAAATACACTACTTTTAAGCTAATTGCTTAAGACTACGGAACTATTTTGACAACGTCTAGCGCTACAATAGTTTGTGTGTGTGTGTGTGTGTGTGTGTGTGTGTGTGTGTGTGTGTAGTTCTAAGGTTTATAGTCCCTCCGCCAACAAACTCAATGCGCCTTAGGGCGCACCGAGATGGGTACAATAGAGTCTGGACTTGTGCTACAATAGTTTTAATTCTACACTATCATAAGCATATGCTACGGCCGATAGGTGTTTTAGTAGGGTCACGTGTTCTGTAAGCTTACGCCAAATCATAGCTTCAGGATCTTGCGAGAGGTTATCATAGATAGGTTTTAAATACAAACGTAGACAAATACTTCTGTGAAGAATCAGCATCTTGGTACACATCATGTGTGCCCTTGTTCGCTTATTCATATAGCGATACATGACTCGTGAGCACAGAAATACATATTATATTTATATTAATTTATATTTACCACATGAAACCGACACAACATTTTGTACATTTATTTCACTAATTCAGATATCAAATGTAACTGCTTATAGCTAGAATAGGTCTGTTCTAAAGATGTCCTTATTCAACGTACCGGCAGTTGTTTGACGCCGCTTAAAAGCCATATCATAACGCTATGCAATCTACCCCGAGTTGTCGTTCCTTGCATACACTTCTGTCAACGTCTCATCAAATACCAAGAATCTTGGCACGATGGAAATGCACAATTTCTTGATGGCACTAATATTTTTCTGAATTAATTTTATATGAAATGCTTAAAAATTACAAAAAAAATATCGGCTTGCAGGTTTTAATTATAGAGTAAATTATGCTCAGAAATATATTGCAGTAGAATAAAGGTTTGTACTTTGGCTTATCACTCCGCCATCTAGGCACCACCAAATCGTTCCCATAGGGTTACAGTATAGCGTTTTGCTTACCAGTACTTTCCAAGATCACACAGCTCTTAAAAACCTACCTTAAATTAAATTACTAATTAAAATATATATCAAAATGTAGAAAATAAGTCGTGTTTCTTTCAATTGTTTACATGCCAATCAGCAGCCGATAGTTGGTGGTGTCACGGTGTTGAAGTTCTGTTCTCCATTTTGATATTTTAGCTATGGTCATGTGACAAATTATCATGTGATCGCAGGCTACTTTCTTAGAAGTTAGCAGAGGTTAATGTAATGGCCTCTGGGAGAGATTGAACGCTATGTTCGTGGTTTGTGATAGTACATATATTATTTGATTTTCAACATTTAAAATATCAGCTTCTTCAAGAAAAAGCCTGCTGTACGCCATTAAACAGAGGGTCCTCACAACCTACGCACACACAAAGTATAATATATACTCACATGCGTGCGGTCAAACGGACTATAACCGTTAGTAAGTCATTTTACTTAAAAGGAATGTAGGCATACATCCAAACAATCGTTATTATTGAAAGGTCTGAAAACCTTCGACAAGGCTCAAATTATAACAGATTTATCAATTAACTTATTTATCAAATAACTGATTTATCAATTAACTGATTTATGAATTTATCAAATAACTTATTTATCAATTTACTGATTTATCAATTAACTGATTAATCAATTTATCAATTAACTTATTTATCAATTTACTGATTTATCAATATATCAATTAACTGATTTATCAATTACAGATTTAAAACTCACAGCAATTGAATGAAAAATATGTATACTAAAGTGGCCAGTAAAGGATTTTGCATTCATTTGCAGTGATTTTCTTTGCTTTAAATTATCGTTATCAATATGCCACATATGGTCATTTGGAACTATGACGTCATATTTCTCAAAATGGGGGCTCCAATATCCATTTTAGAACAACCTTCAAATGGTCATATCTTCTTTGTTTATCATCCGAATTTGATCATTCTTAAACTTTTCCCCCAAGTCTTTGAAACTTCCTTGCTGTTTGCATCCTTTGCTTTTAATTTTGGGGGATTATACATTCTAAAATTAAACGCAAACTAGGCAATATTTTTAAAATCTAACTGACTATATTGGATAATGTATAGATAAATGTTAAGTATTATAGGTTCTATCATATAATTCTCTGAACGTTATTATTTTCGTCAATTGTTCGCATATTGTCTTAAAAACGTCTTCCACTATTTAGATTTATGAATTATATCCTATCCTGTCGTCTTGTCAACAGTATACACGTTTTGGAAAAGGTGAAAGTGAAATATAGGTTTTATATGAAACTGTAAAAACTGAATATTTTAATTAGAGAGTAAAATATAAATATTATTCTACGAATTCCATTTTTGTTCATATGAAACAAACTCGGATGTAAAAAAAATTATTGTGCGACACCATGTGCTTTAAAAGGCGAGAAAAGTGGGTCCTTGTATAGAAGGCCTATCGTAGATTGTATGACGTCATGTGGTGATACTATACATATGTTATAATATAAAAAAATGACATATAAAAGTGCATATAATTGTATACATGGGCATAATTGTATACATGGGCCGTCTGATAACATTTTGAAATGTTATACTTGTGCAGCATCATTAGAACTTCATTCTCATTATATTCAGCGATTAAAAGAATATTTTCTAACTTAAAGGGACACACGGCAATCTTGAAGTATGTATATATCAAGCATAACAATTAGCGCATATGTAAATAAAAGAACTACAATTTAAAGATTTCAATTGGTCTTCGTTATGCTACAACAGTATTGATACAATATAATCAACAATTAGTAATGCGCAAAACAATTTGTTTCAATTGAATGTTGTTTAACGGCTCATCAACACAGTATAGGTTATTTAGAGCCACCCCAAAGAGAGGGGAATGATACATAGGAAACCAGGAACCCTCTTATTATCGAATAGATTATTATGGTTCTTTAACGTGCTCGGAGGATAGACCGATACACAGGACCGCCCGGTTTACGTCCCCATCCGACGGACGAGGCTAAGGGAAAGTGTCTTGTCCAAGAACACACCGACGAAACTCAGTGGCACAACGGAGGATTGAACAATTTGAACTCTTCAAATACTTATTAATAATGATTTTTATTACATTTCTATGGGTGAAAGACTGGTATTTCTTAGTGAAAGAATATTCATAATCGCTAAATATTAATAACTAACCCGAACACAAAAATAACTAACAGCGACGTTGTGTTATGACGTCAATAACGTGTTGGTGATGTCGACGTCATCCGCCGATAACGCCAAATAAAGTGAATACTTCTGGTTAAAATCATACATAATCTGAATAAAAATGTAATAAATAGATTATTTAAATGTTGTGAACGATTATATGAAAAACCTTCACTCGATGGTAGGCGTGTGTTGTTTTTTTCCACACGTCTACCATTTCTTGAAGGATTTCCCTATAATCGATCCCAGTAGTTAAATAATCTCTATGTAACTACGCAAATAAGTAAGTTACGTAGATAAACAAACGGAACAACGCACGTTTTAAAGAATCAGGATTGTTGTATGTCCCTTTAAACTACATGTATATATAATAAAAGTCCAGTTTGAAAACCCGCGTCAGTTATCAGAGCAGCAGACGTAAACCGGGCTGTCCCGTGTATCGGTCTATCCTCCGAGCACGTTAAAGAACCATAGGAATCTATTCGATAATAAGAGTACGGCAGGTTCCCGGATTCCTATGTATCCTTCCCCTCTCTCTGGAGCGGCTCTACATAACCTATACTGTGTAGATGAGCCGTTAAACAACATTCAATTCAATTCAGAGCAGCAACGAGTTTCGGAAATAATAGATTATAAAAACAAGGTACAAATAAATACATTATATTGCTGGACTGTCATTCGTGGTTTTTCGCGGTAACATGTCATCGGACAAACTTTAAAATAATTTCAACAATGCGATAACCTTTTTGGCAGTCTGTATTGTATGCAAAATTAAATTATCTTGCTATCGTTTTATAAGGCATTTAAGTCGGTTATATTCAAGCTTAAGGTGAACGAACCTGTTCGATAGGTGGGTAAAGACGCAATTCTACTGGCAAAGTATCGTTTACACTTATACTCGGTACCTATTCACAAACAGTGGGCTCCATACTGCGAGCCCATGGGCGTTTGGGTATAGGATTAACGTGTCATGAGCCCAGTGAATTGAGGATTGTTTCTCGAGGGAAGTCGCGGGCTTTCTTCGAGGTTCTAAATAAACGTTCAGTCTGACAAGTGTCATTTGATATCCGACTTTATTGTAAGCAGCTAATGTTTTGAATAAATTACTCGTTTGTTATTCAACATGGCATGCTAGTTTTCTAATCACCGCTGTGTAAATTTGGGCACACAACGAGTTTTGTCTCGATTATATATCTACAGAGAGAGGAGAGCGTTTGACTGTATGCAATTACGATTTTGTAATATCTTCAATAAGCATTCTCATCATATATTACTCATCACATATATTGTATTACTTAGATTTTGTACTAATACCGTATTTTTCTAGTTATGCATATATAATTTGTAAATAATAATACATTCTCATCGTTTTATCACGACAAAACACGACAACACTGTAACGAATTTACTTTAACTGGGGTACATCACACTTTTCGTGGGCGTATCAGGGTCCGGCATACAACTTAAAATAAGGATACCTAGAAGATATTTGTTGTTTTGGAGTAAATAACATTTTATTTCATCGGGAAGCTTTCTATTTCACGAATGCGAAGCATCAGTGAAAATATTAAAGTTTTCTCACTTCGTGACGGTAGAACAACAAGAGAGGCAATTTCAATAACTAAGCCGCTTTACACATTTTTTGAACTACTACAAAAAATAGTCCAAAGGTATTTTATTTCTACCCAAACTGAAGAATTTTTTTAATATGTTTATATTGGCAGTCATTTTCTTTCAAATTTTAAAATTCATTTCAAATCATTGTTTAAATATAATGTACAATTTGCAGTGTTTTTCTCTTGGCATGTTTACATTTGCGTAGGAATATCTTGTGAATCGATGTACTGTCAATTTTTGTTGGTTGAACATTTAAAAGTAGTTCCGGCAGCTACTGCGGAAATAAAACTATATTTCACACTGTGGAATAACACTTTTATTTCACTAATAAAATAATGTCTGTATTTCATTGCTTATCATAAAATAAATATTTTATTATTTTGAAGGACATAAACATAATGAATGAGCACTAAACCGATCCCTTATTATTTTTTATAGCTATAGCAAATTCATTTGCACAGTAATAGGTTACTCGCCAGGGTTAGTATAAAGGGACACATAGAAATCTTGATTTTTGTAAAACTCGCGGCGTCCCGTTAGTTTTTCTATATACATTGCATTTGTTTAATCATTAATATTAATTTAAGAATAGTACAAAGCATATTGTTTTTGCATATAACTAACTGTTGATTATATTTCGCCAATAATATATTAATACTCAAACCTATGGTAGAATAACGAAGTGAAGTTGATAAAAATCAAAACTGTATTTAAATGTATGCAAGCAGGTTAAATTCAAGATGATACTGCATTAATAATTCGAGAGGCTCATTTTAATGAAGAAGAAAGAAGAAGAAATTCTATTACATAGTTGTTCATCATATAAATACAAATTTACAAATATAATTTAAACACATCGATAAGATTAGTACAATTTCACCTATTTATAAAATATTGCGTGAAAAAACACACAGATAACACGAATGAAAACAATCACACAAAAAAAAAAAATATTTTTAAAAAAAAATAAAGATATATATATATATGGAGAAAATATAATGCATTACAATAGAACGATTTTTATATCGTGAGGTTGAACGAGCTTATATGTTATTTATCATGGTACGTCTTAAAGAGAATGCTTCTGAAATGTATTTGCTAAAATTAATAACTTCTTTTTTGTTGGACGACTGAAGGAAACATTCTTGACCTTTGTATGTAATATCTTTTGATATATTTACTTCTGATCGTATTATAAGCAGGGCATATTAAGATAAAATGGAACTCGTCCTCAGTACCGTTATTGTTACATATTTGACAAATCCTTTCATTCCTTTCTAGTCTTTCGCGAAAATACCTCCCTGTTTCGATCCTTAAACGATGCTTGATACCAACTTCAAGAATGCCGTGTGTCCCTTTAAGTGTGCACGCCTGATTCAATTCAAAATATATGACCTGAACAACACGATGCTTAAACATATGCTTTTGTTTATCATGAATTGGAGCTTTTTAAAATGTAGGATTCTTATAGAAAATGCCTATGTACCCACTTTATTGTACTGTTCTTAATCTCGAGGGAACCAGTGTTCTAATGTTAAAGGGACACACGGCAATCGTGAAGTTTATATCAAGCATTAGTGGGCATAGGTCTAAGGTTTATAAGCCCTCCGCATTTTATCCAGTAGGACGTCCTAAAGGTATAGGTACAATAGAGTATGGACTGTTCAAGCATTACAATTAGCACCACGATTTATTAATCCTGTACCATTTTGACTTTAAAACTGCTTGCATATGATTAAATAAAAATGAGTTTTCAATTACCTTCGTTATTCTACAATATGTTTAAATACACTGAACGGAAAAAGAAACGCAAAAAAGAAACGCGACACGGGAATTTCCGCTATATATTGTATGTACAATATGCTGCTGTTAATCGAATGGTAGATGGCTACGTAAGATCTTTCCTTTCGGAAAAAAGACTAAAACAACACGTAACACAGCAAATAGTATTCCTGCAAAGTTTCATTATTGACAGAGTATGCGTTTGGCTCAAGCATGTGAGCAAACTTAGGATGCAACATTTTGAAAACTCTTTACGTTAAATACAGTACTGAACTGGCTCCATTTTTCAAAGAGGAACTTCAGCATTTATTTCTTGTTACGTGTTCTGTGATTAAAACGTCTAAAACATCGACGTTGTGTCCCTTTAATATATTCAATAATTGGAATGATAACGAAACTTGGCAGATTTTTTTAATTTTTAATTTTATTTTGACGCTGTCCGTAACTTGACGCTGTCCGTAACTTTTAGCCTATAAAACTCAAAATAATTACGTTGACAGACATAACACACCAACCATTATTGACTATTTACTAAATAAAACCAAGATTGTTTGACGGAATTCAACAGTGGTACAAATCATGAGGTTAACTCGTCAACTCACACTAAAATTACACTCGTGACGCGGGTAATAATAGTCGAACGTTGCAACAATCGAGCTCGCTACCAACTGAGCTAACCGGGCCAGATGAATTACGTAAATAATACAACATATAAAAGCTAATGCGCTAATGGATGTCATGTGATCATGTGGATCCCACATTATTTACAAATAATAAATAAAACTTTTTGTTTTCAAACTCACGAATGCATTAATACAGGCTTATCTGGTCTATGCTAATGTTTTCATGTATACATTTCACTGAATAAAAATCAGACAGTTATTTGGCTATGCTCAAGATATGTTTACTTACGGACAGTGTCCCTTTAAAAACAAACTATATTTCTAATTTATCTTTAGAAGGATGTGATGCCTTAGTTACAGCTAGTATGTATATCCAATGCAACAGTATGTGTCCCTCTCGAATTTTTTCTTCAACATTCTTTAATTTGTTACAGTGATATAATTTAAATATCTCGTAACAAACAACAAATCATTATATTGATCATCAAATATATCAAAATGGCAAAGAAAATAAAAAAATACATAATTAAGAAAACATTAATTTAAGAATATACAAGCTCATGGCCACGTTGTTTACTAGTATATGTATTGACATTTATATTTTCAGAACTGTTGGCTTATGCGATGGGTCGCCGGCAAGATTACGACTGCCGTCTGAGTTCAACAAAGCCCTACCGGCGCCTCAGCCGATACGGCATCCACAACCGGCGCATACCCACGGCTCGGACCTGCGTCCATCATTTACCAACTTCTCAGTGAGTGCCATGAACGCCGGATTTCAACCGTTTCCGGGTTTAGCCCTAGGACCACTCCCTAACACAGCACCTGGCAGCGTAGCGATACCAACGCCGTTCCTTCCGTATTCGACTGTTCCGTTTCCACCTTTTACACTCGGATCGCAAGCAAATGACATTCGAAACTTAAACCTGTACCATACTGTCAACAGATCGCAAGCTGCGACGCTAAATGCCCAGAAAATAAAGACGCCAATCAACAGAAATTACCTTGAACTTGCCATGTTAGTGTGCAATACTTTTCGCGGGAAGCTGTTTCCGTGTCCACACTGTCGCTACGTGACCGACCGCCGGAACAATCTAAAGCGTCACATATCGACAATGCACCAAGCATGTGAAAAGCAGCTAGAGTGTTGCGGTGTTAGCTTCAGCACGAAAGCGTCGCTACGCGAGCACATCATGATATTTCACCACAACGGATACTCTTGTCCGTATTGCGGACGTCGCTTCTGTCGCAAGGCGCTCTTGAAGCGTCATTTGTCCGTGCACAGCGGGCAAAAGGACTACACTTGTCCGAGTTGCGATTACGCAACGAGTCATAAAAGCAATCTTGAACGTCATAAACGCATACACGAGCGGCTAAAGATGGGAGAAGACGGAACATTTTTCAATTGTGGAGATTTCTCCACTCATCCTAATCAAAGTCCGGACACGACCGATAACTCATGTATTGATATTGATAATACGGACGATAACAGCGTCGACGTGGACACCACTGACGACAGTTGCGAGGATATCGAAGTCACGGAAGATAACTACGACAGTGAAAAATTATTCAGCTATCCTATCTTTGTACCGAAAGGAAAGCCAATGATCGACACCCATGCCATAAGGGGCAACATTTTAAATCAGGAAATTGACTGTGGTAAAAGGGAGGTAACTACCATTTGTGACGCTGACGAAGCGAAATATGATAGCGTGGACAGTGATTCGTGTCAGCCTCTTAATCTACAAGTTAACCCGACACATGACTGGAAAAAATAATAGTAAAACGCCGTTAGTTTATATTTGTAATTCACAATTCTGGAGATGTTGTGAGGATATGCAATTAACTATAAAAAAAAATGTGTAAATGGTGTGTCGTATGACGTCTGAAAAATAAGTGTGAATGCTGAAACTATCATCATCATTATGAAAAGTTTATAGACAGAGTCATTAAATGAGCACCATACCCTGTTCAACTTTAAAATGGCCTCCATGTCCATTATAGTATGGCCATATATCGACCTATGCGGCATGTTGTAGTGTTGGAAGTAACGATATTTCTATAAAAGTCGCAAAATATACACTATTTGTTCATGTTTAAATGTGCACTCTTAATATTCAAGGTCTAGTTTACATATTTTCACCTATCAAACTCTGCCAAAAGTCAACACAAACCTATTTTTGTTTGCTTATCTTCCTATTAAATTTCACAATTCTCCTATTATTTAAATGTTCATGTTGTTTTTTATGTCCCCGCCACATATAGGGTGAGGGGGCGCATTGTGTTGCTCTTGTCCGTACGTGCGTACGTTTATGTACGTTTATATATCACAGGTCTAGAAAAATGTGCAGACGGACCAGCGCTCGATCCTGGGACCTTCGGACTATCGTTCCCTTCTGAGCTAACCGATCTGACAATGCTACATCAATCTACCCTGATAGATACCCATGAACCGTGACATACTCCACCTACAAATTGTAATAGAGAGGGAGAATATACACTATGAGTACACAATCCGATACAAATTCAATTCAAGAAACCAATTTCAAAATATCCAACCACTTTCTGAAGTTTACTCCAACAACATTCGGCTATATATATATATACTACTCAAAATTTAATAAGGATCACTTGTTTGCTGTCTAAATTTCTTGCTGAAATAAATAGCATTATTTCTATTTTACATGAAATTATTTAGGGCAGTGTATGGTCATGTGATCTCATGACTTCAAATTGTGGAAATGTTAAGTATCGATGAAATTAATATCGTTATAACTTATTGTGAATTAATTTCTAATAAAATTATATGGAAGAATAAAAGTGATCCTTAGCAAATTTTGAGTAGTATATGTTTTTTCACAAAAGGCTACTGCATAACATTTTTCCTCTATACCCAAATATCGAACCACTTTCTGATATTTGGGTATTTCTGAAAACCCGGGTGTCGGAATATATTTTATACAAACGGGAGTATTTTCCCGTTTGTATAAAATATATTCCGACACCCGGGTTTATTTGGCAACCCTCACATTGCTTTATCCCTGCGAAGGAACTGTTTGTTAAAGGTCTGTGGCCACCCTTTGCTGTAGAATTATCAACTAAGAAATTTAACTCTTATTAAAACATCATATGATTTTTTCCTGACAGACCCAGAAAGAAACGCATATTTTTAAATCCGCCACTAAATTGTATATAAAACTAATTATTTACTCAACGTAGATAAGTTTTACTACATGCTTGACCTCACAGGGTAATGATGTTAATCTAAATTGAATAGTTACAGAACTATTACCAGATAACTGACCCATACAGGGACCTGGGGGATCTACCTTTTTCAAACGTTTCTACGTCATTATATTAAATACAATATTATTAATCTTCTTTTTTTTTCGACTTTTTTTTTTTTTACATGTATTGCAGTGAGTGAAATGTAAGAATATAGTATGTTTTGAATTTTTTGATTAAACAAAAAACAAATGTTCATGAAACAAAACATGGCCATAGAACTTTAACAATAATACTGTGCCTATCGTGGGCACGCCTGCTTTGTGAGTGAATAGTGTGTTGGGGTTGGTTTGGGCCGTTAGAGGGGTGTAAATAACTGCTATTATGCTATTATTCACTATTTTCTTCGCGATATACAGTTGTCTTCGAGTATCTTTGTAACTTTTACGTTTCTGCAAACTGTTACGATACTCAAAGACGCATACATCTGATTTTTCAGCAAAAATAAAAAAAACTTAGTAACTGCTATTATTTAGTAGTTACCTCAGTTGTGTTTGGTTATCTTTGTAACTTTTACAACTCTGTAAACTCTTAGATATTCAAAGACGCATACATCTAATATTTCAACAGCAAAAAAGAACAATATGGCGACTCGGTTTTCCGTTAGGACCCTCGTACCATCGAATATCAACTTACAAACGCGATGGTCCGATGGCGATGGTACGATGATATATCGCGCTATGGCCATCTCACCATCGCCAATGTACCATCGCGCATTGCCTTGTAAACGGATGGTACAATGGCCCTAACGGAACGCCGTAGTTTATATGCCAACGTGCATAAAACCTGATAGTTCACAGACATCTGAGGTATACCCATTCCAAGAGTTACCTTGTTGTTCTACAAGAAGCTGTGAGAATCATATTTCTCATTATCGTACAGGTCTACCATAGAGCTATAGACAATGCCTGCATAAACAACTGCCGTATTTTAATTGACCAACAACAACAACAACAACAACAACAACAACAACAACAACAACAACAATAAAAATACTAATACTACTAATACTAATACTAATATATTTTATTTTACGAGAGAACTCATTTGAAACTAGTCAATTTTTACGAAAGAACTCATTTGAAACTAGTCAATCATCCATGAGGCCCTCAACAATATGCATATATACAATATTTACAGAAGAAAAGGCCCGTATATAAATTTAAAGTGATTTTTACTCGTATATTCACTATTCAGCAATAGAAATATTTTCAAACAGAGTTGCAAGACTTACTAATATTTTGAAATGATTAACAGATTTGGCATTTTTATATGGTAAGGAAGAGTGTTTCACTAGAATAGACGAACGATTTTCTGAAAACTCACTATTCGGTCAAAGGGAATATAGTTGTAGACTGAGGAGACCTTAAATTTCGCATTAAGCTTGATTATTAAATGTTTTAAATATTCGGTAAAAATGACAATACATGAGTTTCGAAATAACCTTAAATACCACAAAACATGCACAACTTTCACCGAAGAGAAGGATATCAAGCCGATCTAATAATTCTGTGTAAACGACTGTATATTTTCTGACAGTTCAATGTTTACCTCTCGAAATATCTCGCTCTCGTCTGAAATCTCGTTCCGTATTACAAACCATTCTCTTTGGAGAGTTTTATGCATGCATGTTTGGTATTTAAGGTTTAGTCAATTGAAATAGCGCGGTTGTTTATGCAGGCATTGCGTGATGTCTTCAGAAGTGCGGACGGACGTGCCGCATACTCTATCTACTTTATAAAGCTTGTCGTAGCTCTGTGGTATTACAGGCTGTGTGGTATTACATGTGCTGTGGTATTACAGGCTGTGTGTCATTACAGGCGCTGTGGTATTACAGGCTCTGTGGTATTACAGGCTCTGTGGTATTACATGCGCTATGGTATTACAGGCGCTGTGGTATTACAGGATGAGGCTCTGTGGTATTACACATTATAAAACCATAAGAGCTATGATTCCCACAGCTACTCGACAAGCTACTCTACCTACACATCTATTACGTAACTCGGAAATGTCCCCTGTATATCGTATGTATAATATGCTGCTTTATCACATAACATGCGGTGTGGGAGTATAATAACACCATTCAATATTTTCTATATTCCACTAGTAGTATAACATAACGTTAATGACGTCATGGACGTCACGTTAATGTACGTTTTCTGACGTAATGTGACGTTATAAGTTATGTGATAAATAGAATCTAACATTCGTTCTCATTCATTATTGAATTTATTAAACTCGTTAGCAAAAATGATATAATGCTCGGCAAGAGCCTCGCATTATATCATTTTGCCAACTCGTTTAATAAATTCAATAATGAATGAGCACTCATGTAAGATCATCTGTGTATAATAAACTGCTGTTAATCGAATCGTACGTTGCTGCATTAGACCTCTCCTCTTGAAAAAAATACTAAAACAACACATAACACACGAAATGTTATCCCTTCAAAGTTTCCTTATTGGTAGAATACGCGCTTGGTTCAATCAGATGGGCAAAATTAGGACGTAAACTTTTGCAATTCTCTTTATATTAAATACAGTACTGAAATGGTTCAAATTTTCAAAGCGGAACTTCAACATTTCTGATTTTCTTGTTACAAAGTGTACTGTGATTAAAAACTCTACAACAGCACAGTTGTGTCCTTTCTTTAACTATCTGCAACCATTTTTTTTTACAAAACATCTTGGAATTTCTCTGTATTAGTACGTGGAACTGAGTGTGCAGTAAATACATTATATAGAAAAAATTCCCGAGTTGCGTTTCTTTTTTAGAATACTATACAATCGGGAGTCCCCGTATGTATTAGTGCCATTATGCTTGGAATGGAGGCGAGGCTGATTGGTGTCAATCCAACTTCAAATGAAAACCTTAACCATGTGCTTCAGTTTCATATTCATTAAAATAAGCGTATGTTACCTTCAGGTTAAGTATTGTTAATGAAAATATTCGGTCTGAAAAGCTGCGTTTTGTTGCTAAATTATAAATATTGATTATTTTGCTAACATCTGTACATATAATTCAAACAACGTGTACCTTACCACAAAATAATATATATAAGAGACTCAACTTATAAGAGCCATCACATAAATTACTATTAACCAGTTTACTTTATAAGACCAAACTATTTCAATTTACTTTTTAAGACCAAATTATTTCAATAACACTAAATAAAACGTACTGATAATGGGTCCCAGTCAGTACATATGAACACCGAACATTAGGATGATTGTATTCGTAGTTGGGTGCTTCCAGATCGCATCGCCTCCAGTCCCTTTAACACGAGGGTCACATGTTGAGGACACCCCGGTTTGTTAGTATGATTATATCCTATCAATAGCATAATACACTTCAATTAAAGATCAATGGTTAAAGGGAAACACGACCATCTCTCTATCAAGCATTAAATTCAGCTCCCCGATTTATTAATCCTGTATTACCTTCACTTTCAAACTGCTTTCATATAAATTAATAAGAAATTTTAGATTTTAGTTTTCTTAGTTATTCCACCAAATATGTCGGTATATTATTGGTGCAATTTAATCAATAGTTAATAATAAGCAAATTGAATTGAATGTTGTTTAACGTCTCATCACCACAGTATAGGTTATTTAGAGCCGCCCCAGAGAGAGGGGAAGGATACATAGGAATCCGGGAACCTGCCCTACTCTTATTATCGAATAGATTCCTATGGTTCTTTTACGTGCTCGGAGGATAGACCGATACACGGGACCGCCCGGTTTACGTCCCCATCCGACGGACGAGGCTGAGGGAAAGTGTCTTGCAAACATTGGCTTTATACTATTCTTACAAGTAAAATTATTGATCGAACAAATTCATGTCATGTAAAATAACGGGACGACGTGTTTTTTTTTACCTATACATTGTTACATTATCATTTTGACAATGTGAAATCAAGATTGTCGTACGTCCCTTTAAAATAGTCATACATAGCCTAGTAGACAACAAGCTGACCATGTACTTCACTGACTGTATAACGTATATGGACAATTGCATACGTTCAAAATGGAATATAAACACAACTGTCAGCCGGTTGTATATTAGCTAAAACAATAACTTACTGGTTCGACGCCGAATGTAATAAGCCTCTGTCTTCTGGTGGCCCTTCTCTTTGTAAGATTGTCTACTGTGCAGGCTTGAGAAACTAAAGTGCAGGCTCGAGAAACAATTTGTATCCAACTGAATTGACCTTCATTTTATAGTCGCACCCATAGCTAAAGTCATAAGGCGACTTTCCAGCTTCCACTGGTGGAAGAAGATCCCAGGTGCCCATTCCGGCCATTTTCGTGCACGGACGAGCACCTGGGTAGAACTGCTGACGTTCCGCAATCCAATCCTCGCATAAAGATGAGGACTCGAACCCACAGCGATGAGGGGCAAATGAACTAGTACCCAAGTGGCTGGTTGTGCCCATTGTTAGGTCTGCTCTAAAAGGCATTTACACTCGGTGGATATGTCAATACAAATACTCGAAATATTTATCTCGCCAAATCCGTCACAGAATAAAACAACATGTATTAATAATCACTGTGTGAATACCGGTAGTTCACCTGCAGTGTCCATTCCAAATTGTCAAAAATTTAAAAGTTCCTTACGCTTAATCCATCATCCAGTCCACTTGCGAGGTTATCGTTCCAATGAGCTCATTGGGTAGCTCTGGCCAGCAACTGTGTATTCCACAGGGTACACGATCACTAGTTCCGGAAATAGTCACAATTGTCTCCGTGCGGAAAACAATTGCACGTGCGCATCGAGCTTCCACGAACGCAGGAGGTAACTCTAACATCTAGTACATGGGGCTGCATCCCATGAAACCAATATTCCAGGGTCTGTCTAATATTGGGCGCCATCGTTGGGTTTTTACTATTTTGGGTTCTCGTCGACACTGTAAAACAGAAAGCAACAACTGCAAATATATATATAGTTATAGATACATACTCATATATAATAGTTATATACTGAAGCGAAAAAGAAACGCATGGGAATATCCGCTATATCTTGTATATACTTACTGCACACTAAATTCCACATAATATTCCTAAGAAATCCAAAGATGTTTTGTAAAAAAAAAAGTTGCAGTTAGTTGTAGACGTTTTAATCACAGTACACTTTGTAACAAGAAATTCATGAGTGTTGAAAGTTCCTCTTTGAAAAATTGAGCCATTTCGAGTTTGCAAAATTGTACATCCTAAGTTTGCTCACATGCTTGAGCCAAACGCGTACTAGGTGTCAATAATGAAACTTTAAAGGAATACTATTTGCTTGTTTTAGTCTCTTTTTCAGAAAGGAAAGGTCTTACGTAGCATACGATTAACAGCAGCATATTGTACATATACTATATAGCGGAAATTCCCGAGTTGCGTTTCTTTTTCGCTTCAGTATATATATATATATATATATATATAATCAGTACATTTAACAAGAAGCACCGCCCATCGGTACAGACGCTCGACTTTCGAGACCTTGAGTATTTATTGGGACACTACGATGAAAGGCATAATTTTGCTTAATTGCCTAACAAATATATGGCACTTGTCTCTAAGCTCTTCATGCGAATGTAAACGCGTATGTGATGTTTTTGAAGTCTTTAAGGGGATATATAATGATAAAGTTAAATTTAAACTAGAAATGTGTCCATTAAAATTTGACGAAAAATGGGCCGTAACTCTGGTAATACTGGGTTGATTTCGACACCGAATCGATATAGCACATTTTGATATCATAGGTAAGCATCCTGTAAAGTTTATATAGAAACGGAGGAAAACTGTGAGAGGAGATAGACACAAAGATATTTGAACGAAATAGTTGACGAAAACAGGGGCCATAAGTCCGGCAATACCGAGTCGATTTTGACGCCGAAACAATATGTACATCTTGACATCCTAGGTAAACATTCTGTAAAGTTTCGAATCAATCGGTTGAAAAGTGTGGGAGGAGATAGACACACAAACTATGACGGAAAAATTGACGAAAAATGGGCCATAACTCCGGAAATACTGATTCGATTTTGACACCGAAACGATATGCACATCTTGACGTCATAAGTAAGCATTCTGTAAAATTTGGAATTGAATTGAATTGGTTGAAAAGTGTGGGAGTGAATAGACCCACAAGATATTTTGACGTAAAATTTGAAAAAAGGGGACATAACTCCGGTAATACTGGGTCGATTTTGACGCAGAAGCAATATCCACATCTTGACATTATAGGTAAGCATCCTGTAAAGTTTCGAAGCAATCGGTTGAAAAGTGTGGGAGAAGATAGACACACAAGATATGTTGACGTAAAATTTGACATAAAAGGGGCCATAACTCCGGTAATACTGGGTCGGTTTTGACGCCGAAACGATATGCACATCTTGACATTATAGGTAAGCATCCTGTAAAGATTCGAAGCAATCGGTTGAAACGTGTGGGAGAAATAGACATACACACTTTTCGGGACGGAAGGAAGGGCGGACGGACGGACGGACGGACGGACATGGCTGACGCTATATGCCCCTCTCGCCATTCTGGTTACAGAACCTGGCTTTATTATGTTGTCTAATGATGCCGCATACATGTGTGAAATTTCAATCCATTATGTAAAGTAGTTTCCGAGATATAAGTTTACATACACAACGTTAACCAAGTTGTCTAAGTATAAAAAGGGCCATAATTGTGTGAAAATAAAAGCATGAGTTATAGAACCTGGCTCTATGATGTTGTCTAATTATGTCGAATAAATGAGTGACGTTTAAATCCATTGTGAAAGCAGTTTTCGAGATACAAGCCTACATACAAAACTTTAACCAAGTTGTCTAAGTATAAAAAGGGTCATACTTGTATTAAAACAAAATCACGAGTTTTAGAACCTAGCTCTATGATGTTGTCAAATGATGCCGAATACAATCCATTATGTAAAGTAGTTTCCGAGATACAAGTTTACATACACAACGTTAACCAACTTGTGTAAGTATAAAAAGGGCCATAATTGTGTTAAAATAAAAGCATGAGTTATATAACCTGGCTCTATGATGTTGTCTAACTAATACATTAGTGAAATTTAAATCCATTATGGAAAGCAGTTTTCGAGATACAAGCCTACATTTAAAACTTTAACCAAATTTTCTAAGTATAAAAAGGGCCATAATTGTGTTAAAATAAAAGCATAGAACCTGGCTCTTTGATGTTGTCTAATGATGCCGAATGCATGTGTGAAGTTTCAATCCATTATGTAAAGCAGTTTTCGGGATACAAGCCTACATACAAAACTTTAACCAAATTGTCTAAGTATAAAAAGGGCCATTTTTTTGTTAAAATAAAAGCATGAGTTACAGAACCTGGCTCTATGATGTTGTCTTATGATGCCGAATGCATGTGTGAAGTTTCAATCCATTATGTAAAGCAGTTTTCGAGATACAAGCCTACATACAAAACTTTAACCAAATTGTCTAAGTATAAAAAGGGCCATTTTTTTGTTAAAATAAAAGCATGAGTTACAGAACCTGGCTCTATGATGTTGTCTAATGATGCCGAATGCATGTGTGAAGTTTCAATCCATTATGTAAAGCAGTTTTCGGGATACAAGCCTACATACAAAACTTTAACCAAATTTTCTAAGTATACAAAGGGCCATACCTTTGTTAAATTAAAAGCATGAGTTTTAGAACCTGGCTCTATGATGTCTAATGATGCCGAATACATGTGTGAAGTTTCAATCCATTATGTAAAGCAGTTTTCGGGATACAAGCCTACATACAAAACTTTAACCAAATTTTCTAAGTATAAAAAGGGCCATAATTGTGTTAAAATAAAAGCATAGAACCTGGCTCTTTGATGTTGTCTAATGATGCCGAATGCATGTGTGAAGTTTCAATTCATTATGTAAAGCAGTTTTCGGGATACACGCCTACATACAAAACTTTAACCAAATTTTCTAAGTATACAAAGGGCCATACCTTTGTTAAATTAAAAGCATGAGTTTTAGAACCTGGCTCTATGATGTCTTATTATGCCGAATACTTGTGTGAAGTTTCAATCCATTATGTAAAGCAGTTTTCGAGATACAAGCCTACATACAAAACTTTAACCAACTTTTCTAAGTATAAAAAGGGCCATATTTTTGTTAAAATAAAAGCATGAGTTATAGAACCTGGCTCTATGATGTTGTCTAATGATGCCGAATGTATGTGTGAAGTTTCAATCCATTATGTAAAGCAGTTTTCGAGATAAAAGCCTACATACACAACTTTGACCAAATTGTCTAAGTATAAAAAGGGCCATTTTTTTGTTAAAATAAAAGCATGAGTTACAGAACCTGGCTCTATGATGTTGTCTAATGATGCCGAATACATGTGTGAAGTTTCAATCCATTATGTAAAGCAGTTTTCGAGATACAAGCCTACATACAAAATTTTAACCAAATTTTCTAAGTATAAAAAGGGCAATACTTTTGTTAAAATAAAAGCACGAGTTTTAGAACCTGGCTCTATGATGTTGTCTAATGATGCCGAATACATGTGTGAAGTTTCAATCCATTATGTAAAGCAGTTTACGAGATACAAGCTTACATACAAAACTTTAACCAAATTGCCTAAGTATAAAAAGGGCCATATTTGTGTTAAAATAAAAGCATGAGTTACAGAACCTGGCTCTATGATGTTGTCTAATGATGCCGAATACATGTGTGAAGTTTCAATCCATTATGTAAAGCAGTTTTCGAGATACAAGCTTACATGTACTGAGTACAACTTTAACCGGACGCAGACGACGCAGACGACGAGCCATAGCTCCTTATTTTGCATTCGAAAAAGTCGAACAGAAAACGCAACATTTTTGATTTTCGTTTATTTTTAGTCTGCTTGTTGTTTTGTTCAAATCAATATTGTATTTAATGTTAGTACGCGCACAAGTCTCTTGGTGCCAAAGGTTAACATATGGCGATAAACAGTTGCGTAAGATTTGCTCTACTCCTTTCAGTGAAAACACATTTAACTTTAACGTCTTTAACGTCTGTACAAATTCAAAAATATCAAGCGTAAATTCAAAAAAAATACCAAGTGTTGCGTTTTCAAATGCACTGAGTGTATATCGTGGTGAACCCAGTGGTCAACACATAGAATACAATATGCAATAAACATGGTTGTAATACTAATGCTAATAATAAATAGGTCTTACATGTTTAAAGTCGGTAGTAGAAATTAAGTAGGCGTTACCAAATATTAAGTAGGTCCCTCTAAAGGTGTCCATTTTCCGCTTACCGTAGTAGAAGTGTCGTCAGGTCGTGTCAAAACGGCGCGGAATTCACGGGTGTTCCGGGACATCGATTACCCGTGAAGTCCGTGGATATACACCTGCATCGACAACGTAAGAGGCTAACAACCCGCCGTATGTAGATTCACCACAATATATATAAGCATTATCCGATAGTTTTGTTTGTTTGTTTGTTTGTTTGTACGGTGTTTTAGGTCATTTTTAACACTATCTAAGGTTATATAATGAGATTTTTTTGGTGGAGGCAGACCACCCACTTTTCCTGGGTAGAACCAGTACTGTACACCTCTCGCCATCCGTATAATCCGATTGTGGAAAACAACTTCTTTTTTCAAGTCAAGTATAAGTTTTATATCGATCATGGCGGATATGGTGATCAAACCTCAGCAAGCTAACACAGGTACATTATGTAATAAAGGTAAATTGTGGAGCGCTAGTGGTAGAACGTTGGACCCATGATCGAAAAGTCGTGGGTTCGATCCCCGCCATGACCATATGTGTTGAGTCCCTGAGCAAGACACTTTATCTGCATGTGCTTAGTAATGGTTCTACCCATAAAGACATCGAGAGTGATTAAAATAAGCCCAGAGAGCTTTCTTTATAATATATGTAAAATAAATAAGTTTAAACTAAAAGTAAATTGAACAAATGAATTTAGAATGAGTTCTTTAACCTGTAATTACATGCACAAATATGATAAGAAAAACATAATACGCAAATTGCAACATGACTTAACTGCAACTATATAGCGTAAACATTGAAATAAATTAAGGGGAAAAAGTTCGACCGGTACGGGACTGACTCAAACCCGGAACCCGGAACCCCTCGCTTACAGGGTCATTGCTCTACCAACTGAGCTCACCCAATATCACCACTCCTTCGCCTTTTACTTTTACCACCTGAGCTCACCGGTACACTGGGTACCCAATGTCACCACTCCTTCACCTTTTACTTTTAAGAGCTGACCCAGCCCAGTTCTTCCGGTGTCTCAGACCCAAGGTGCCGCTATCCCGTGTTCACAGAAGTATCCTTGTCGCCAATGAAGTAAACCAAGGGGGAAACGTGTGGCCGGTACGGGACTCGAAGCCGGGACCTATCGCTTACAGGACGAATGTTCTACCAGCTATGCTAACCGGGTTACCGGGTACCCAATATCACCACAGAAACGAAGAATTATGTATATCTGACACGATCGCTAAGCGAAATTTACGCACGGACAAACTTAGGCTATTTAAAAAATCCGGAAAAAACATAATGAAATGCCATCGCTAATGATTTTGAGAAAAATGTACATTTGAGGAGTTAGTTGGAAGAAAAAAGAAAACTAAACTACCTGTTTTCGCCTTCCGCACTAATCAAAAAACTTCACTTCAAATAGCTTACTGTTACAATTCAAACTTATACGGATTTAAAAATGCAATGTTCGTCTGCCAATTTAAAAAATATTTCGTCTGCACTGACAGAATCATTGTCAAAACAAAAGTCTTTTTTCCAACAAAAGTTATGCATACACGTCATCACTCATTTTCATGTTTGTTTCACTGTTTAGAGTAATATATACGCTATCAGAATAATCCTAAAAGTGTTTTGTATGCAAACAGTTTTTGCTTATGTTCTGCCATATATGACCTTTTTAACCGGGGTCAATGTGACATGTGCGTCTGTCTGGGGGTAAACATAGTCTATAAGTACATGTATATGCAATTAAGGAATCGAAAAAATATGGACCTAGTTCACTGGACATGCACGATGGTCACCCTTTATAATGTTTCAAATATGAAAAATAAAATAAAAACGAATACGTTCAATTTGTATTTCATGAAAGTTTTATGATATATGTTTAGTTCTAGTGAAACGTTTTATGCCCCGAAGAATTTTCAAAACCCCCTGCATGGATTGGCACAAGTGATCACCATAACAAGACGATGTGTCGCGCGCAAAACCCAGGTCCGTACCTCAAAGTTCAAGGTCACACTTGAAGTTCATAGGTAAAAAACAGGTACGCAATTTCGTGTCCGGATCGTAACGTCAAAACCCCTGCAGGGATTTTAAAATAACTTGGTACAAGTGATCACCATAACAAGACCATGTGTCCCGCGCAAAATCCAGGTCCGTACCTCAAAGATCAAGGTCACACTTGAAGTTCATAGGTCAAAAACAGATACGCAATTTCGTGTCCGGATCGTAACGTCACAACCCCTGCAGGATTTTTTAAATAACTTGGCACAAATGATCACCATTACAAGACCATGTGTCGCGCGCAAAACCCAGGTCCGTACCTCAAAGGTCAAGGTCACAATTGCAGTTCATAGGTAAAAAACAGGTACGCAATTTCGTGTCCAGACCGTAACGTCACAACCCCTGCAGGGATTTTTAAATAACTTGGCACAAGTGATCACCATAACAAGACAATGTGTCGTGCGCAAAACCCAGGTCTTCAAGGTCAAGGTCACACTTGGAGGTCAAACGTCAAATTGTGTCCGGTCAATAACTCTGGCATTCAATGGACGGATTTTCAAATAACTTGGCACGTGTGCTCACCACAAGACGACGTGTCGCGCACAAAATCCAGGTATGCGACCCCAAGGTCAAGGTCACACTTAGAGGTCAAAGGTCAAATTGTGTCCGGTCAATAACTTTTGATGCCTGGACGGATTTTCAAATAACTTGGCACAAGTGCTCACCACAACCAAACGACGTGACGTGACGTGACGTGCACAAAATCCAGGTCCATGGATCCAAGGTCAAGGTCATACTTAGAGGTCAAAGGACACTTCGGGGGCATTTATCACTTACAGAGATATTTTTCGAATTTGAAATACAACTTTTTTTACAATCTACAATGAATAATTATTATGTAGTGCTTACGCCGTCAAACCCCATAATTCCGGGATATATATACCTCGTCGTCAGTAGGCTACCGGGTCTTGTGCTCGACACGTCGTCTCGTTATGGTGAACATTTGTGCAAGTTATTTCAAAATTCCAAAAGAAATGATTTAACAGTAAAGCGGATGAGAATATACAACAAAACGGATAATAGGTTAGCTTTGTAATATTGTATGTGCTGAAAGACAGGTTGTTAATTCTGAAGTTATTGAAGAAATGGTTATCTTTGAATGTACCCATATGACAGGTTGAATGTACCCATGTGAATGATCATGCAAGGAATGTTGAATACTTTACCATGTTTAGCTGCAAATTATGTGTTCCTGAGTTCTGCAGGTATCGTGACCTTGACCTCTGAGCTACGGACCTGGGTCTTGCGCGCGACACGCCGTCTCATTAGGGTGAACATTTGTGCCAAGTTATATCAAATTCCCACGATGCATGACAAAGTTGCAGCCCGGACAAGCCTATTTATGACCTTTAACCTCCAACTGTGACCTTTACCTTTGAGCTACGGACCTGGGTCTTGCGCGCGACACGCCGTCTCATTATGGTGAACATTTGTGCCAAGTTATTTCAAAATCCCACGATGTATGACAAAGTTTCAGCCCGGACAAGCCTATTTCTGACCTTTAACCTCCATTTGTGACCTTGACCTTTGAGCTACGGACCTGGGTCTTGCGCGCGACACGCCTTCTCATTATGGTGAACATTTTTGCCAAGTTGTTTAAAAATCCCACAATGCATGACAAAGTTACAGTCCGGACAAAAAAAAGACAGACGGACAGATGGACGGAGGAAGGACGGGGGGCAAATCTAAAGTCCCCTCCGGTCCGGACCAGTAGGGGACTAATAATTGGGTATGTTCATGAGAAGTAATTATATTTATACGATGCATCACGCCCATTAGCACCGACTTAAGCGGTATTTGATACTTTAAAGTCAAAGTGTTTGGGCTTGATGATCCCATATGATATGTAATAACGCTACTATAGTGCGAGTATACTTCTTTTAACGTCCGCCACACTACACTAACCGAACGCTAGTGTGAATGTCAATAAACACAGTAATTGGGATCCTTCGGAACTTGAGCCAAACACAAACAAGAGAAAAATGTAGCAGACTTATCCAGTCTGTTCATGAGAGGTAATATATGATGCAACAACTCTCAAACTCTCTTGCCCCGATTTTAGGCTTCAACTTTAAAGCTAACGTGATTGGGTTCGATGTTCCCAAAGGATCAGTAATTAATAACGCTACTAACATTAGCACGGGGAGACATTTGTACGGCATCCACATTGCGCTAAACGAACACTAGTGTGAATGTAGAACGTTCGTATTTGTTTTTATATTTTTGTTGTTATCACATTCAAACAGCTCTTTTAATGGATGCTATGTTTGTAGCAATTTGTTGTATGAAAAGGGATACATCAGCATTTTCGATTGAGTCTAGGGGTCCGACTTGAAATTGGCAAATGATTTTCCATTCTAAAGGGTCTAAATGAGCCTTAAAATGACCCCTTATTTATAAGGAAAATCATTTTGCACAGTAGTATGTGCTATCCTGGGTTACTCACCAGGGTTAATTAATACTGTTATGCCCGAGTCCAACAAAATATGTCCCGTGTGGTTCCGGGGGCCACGTTTGCAGATCCCATTGGAGGGAACACCCCCGCCCCCCCACCCCCCCCCCCCCCCCACACACACACAAATTCATGTTCATTTTATCATGTTTTGTTCATGATCATTAAAGGTCTTCATCATGACCCCTGCATTGTTTCAGGTGCCACCTCGCTCATATCACTAGAGCAGTGGCATAACAACTATAACGTGGCTCCAGCGTAAATGAAATGCCTACAATAGAATTTGCAGCAACTCTGCAGTTCAGGGTGAGAAGGTTCTAGGCCCGTTCTCCATATTTTATCTCGATGTACATGGAGGATGAGCCTGGCATATTCATTCCTGTTAGGCGCCATATAACCTTTCATGTGTTGGTGCGCCTTAAAACCCCAATTCAATTCAATTCCAACCAAATATATGGTAAATTAAAATTGTACAGCTGGTGCTTACGCTATATTTTGGTTTATATACCATTTTTACAAGAATTTGAACATTTTTAAAATTAAAGAGTCTTCTAGAAAAAGCCTGCTGTACCCGCTTTAAGGACGAAGCACACCTGCGACAGTGATGTACCCGCTTTAAGGACGAAGCGCAATTACGACAGTGATTCAAAAAGTCAAACATATTCACCGCAACTGCTAACTCTTTTCATCAAGTGAAGTCAAATGATAGAAGTTTTTACAGATTTTCCCATAAATTCCAATTTCAAGAACTGAAATCATCTACGTTTTATCTTAGTGTTTTTAGCGCCCTGCGGCGATAATCGCCTAATAATTACAAGAATCTATTGCGTTTAGCTTCCAATCCAATGAAAGTTAAATGTTGATAGCAATTGAGTCCTGTACTTCACCGCCGATGAAGTGGTCTGTGAAACAATCTAGCCTCCTGCGCGACAATAAAAGCCTCGCCGTAGTTGCGAATTAATCTCATTTACGACAATTATCTGTTGAAAACGAACCTTTAAATGGATAGCAATTGGATCGGCTTGTTCTTAATAACAAATCCAATGCTTCCCACTGTTATAAATATCTAAATTACACCCGTATTCGTTCACTTTTCTTCACGGTTACTTCCGATAATTTTCGTCAAAAAGATTAATTCCTATTTACAGGTTGATACAAAAATAAAGAATGTCGGTTAACACGAAAACCCATTTAATTCCTATTTATTTCATCGATTTCAAATACAGTTAAATCGAATCGAGGGTACTTCAGGCTAACTCAATGCTGGTAAACGTGGTTCTTTTTATGCTTCATTTCGGTTTTACTTGTACTTTGTCAAAAACAGACGATCATGAAATATTTTCTCATATCCGTTTATGGCGGTCTACCTAGAAAGTATGATAGTGCAATATGATTGTATAATAAGGTGACATGCGTATACAATCATGTGGAAGAAAGTCATGATTATTCTGATGTAAAACTATTCATCGGAAAAATATCTTTGAACCCGGTATCCGCGACTCCGGATCTTACGTATTGTATCTATTAATTAGCACTCATGGAAGTCTGGTAACACGAACCAGTTTCCAATTGCTAAGTTTCTCTGGTAACGCATGATTAATTACTATAACATGTTACTATACAGTTATGCAATTAACAATATATGCATGTTTTGCTGCTGTCCGAATATCCGTGGTATTGCTACGGAAATTAGAAATTACGAGCCACGCATTTACCTTAACATACAAGGGGCTCGTTTTTGTCAGTGTTCCATTAACATTGTACTACCAAGATTTCTTCGTTTTTCTTAATTTCCGTATTCCGTAACAACATTGCTTTTATATGACAGATGGATAATTTATACCAGCATATTATAGATATTAAATGGTATTGAAATGAATGAATGAATGAATGAATGTTGTTTAACGGCTCATCAACACAGTATATGTTAATTAGAGGCGCACCAGAGAGAGGGGAAGGATACATAGGAATCCGGGAACCGTGCCCTACTCTTATTATCGAATAGATTCCTATGGTTCTTTAACGTGCTCGGAGATAGACCGATACACGGGACCGCCCGGTTTACGTCCCCTTCCGACGGACGAGGCTAAGGGAAAGTGTCTTGCCCCGGAACACACCGACGAAACTCAGTGGCACAACGGAGGATTGAAGAATTTGTTTTGAACTCTTCAAGAACTCTTCAGTGGCATCACAATGCACAAAACCTAATGAAGGAATTGAAAGAAAACATAATCAAAATAATTAAAAACATATACTATGAATGGTCAACTATGGTTTTTAATACAAAAAAACACACAAAAACACACAAAAACAACACTGAAACTTCATTCTCTATAATGACTTCAGCACAACCCATAAACAGATACATAGTTTGGAGATATTCATTGCAAGATCATACTATATATATTACTATGAATCTCATTTTGTCTGAATGTAAACATATTGATTTATTTTTTATACTAGTCTAACAGTCTATCTTTTATTGAGGGGAAATATTACATTTATTTGATGCATAAATTAGCTTCACAGATTTTATAGATATATGCTAACATATAGTTTTATGTTGATTTTAGATATATAAATATTAGTTAATTTAGTATGTCTTTGTACAGTTTTCATGCAGATAAATAAAGTACCTCTTGGGTGTATCAACTTTGCCGACAAGTGCATGGTCAACTATCATTTATCTGAGAGTTTTTCAATTTTAGAAGACAGTATTAGGGATATAAAATTTACTTGGAGAAGTAACACTACGTGGTAGTATTTAGATATGATCTCCCTCAGGAGTGGATTTATATAAGATAACAATTGACTGTTATTATAAATATAAATAAGCATATATGGAGAGAGATATACGACTTATTTTCTTGCTTCTTATTTTGTACATGCTTTGTATTTCACTGTGTATGTCTGTGTGTTTTGGTGATATTCCTACTGTTGGATTTTAGACCAATAAAATATTTGATTTGATTTGATTTTGGTCAAGAATGACCACACACTTTGATAATTGTCCATTACTCTGCCACACACCAGCCTTCCCTGTCAGTCCATTACTCGGCCACACTACCAGCCTTCCCTGTCAGTCCATTACTCTGCCACACTACCAGCCTTCCCTGTCAGTCCATTACTCGGCCACACTACCAGCCTTCCCTGTCAGTCCATTACTCGGCCACACTACCAGCCTTCCCTGTCAGTCCATTACTCTGCCACACTACCTGCCTTCCCTGTCAGTCCATTACTCTGCCACACTACCAGCCTTCCCTGTCAGTCCATTACTCTGCCACACTACCAGCCTTCCCTGTCAGTCCATACCAGCCTTCCCTGTCAGTCCATTACTCTGCCACACTACCAGCCTTCCCTGTCAGTCCATTACTCTGCCACACTACCTGCCTTCCCTTCCCTGTCAGTTTAACAGCAAGCTCAAGCAACATCAATCGAGTGGTATACATGACATGGGGCTCGTTTTTGTCAGTGTTCCATTAACATGGTATTACTAGAATTTCTATATTTTCTTAATTTCCGTAATGAGCGAACAATACTGATTTTATGTGTGTGGTATGACATAATAAAAATAATGTTAATGTGTAATGCTAGAAAATCTATTTTAATTTGTAAAATTTAGCAAAATATTTTACATCCAATCTCATAAAAATCAGTCCATCTTTTAGGATATTACATTAGCTACACTGGAAAATCACGCCGTAGACACGACATGACACCCCATCAGTCACATTATACTGACCAGTTCTTGAACTACCCTAAAAGTATATGATAAGAAAGACAGTCACCAGTACCATTTTGTGAAGTATGACCTGGCCGGGTATGAAGTATGACCTGGCCGGGTATGAAGTATGACCAGGCCGGGCAATTGTGAACGCTCGGCCAATCCCGTCATTCTTCGGGAGCTCGCCTCTTGTGTATCACGGCGCTTGGGTATGTTCAAAAACTTTACATTCTGTTAGCCGAAAGGCAGCGGCACAGAAAATAGTGCAGTGTTGTTATGTAAACAATACAGCCGCTACCCACACGTGCTGCTGTGTAATTTGCGTTGAGTGTTTGTTTTTTACAATGCAGATAAAGGTTTTATCATTGCTTTCACTTAAATAAACTATAGATGGAGCAATCGGCTAAATGACATCGTAAAATGTTGAAAATAACTGATTTTGAATGGAAATTCGTTTTGGCGGGAATCTGACGCGCGTCAGGTTAGTATGAAGTAACCAATATGTAAACCTGCGTATTACATTCGAGTCCAATCGAGAACGCTCGGCCAATCCCGAAATTCTTCGGGATCCCGCCTCGTGTGTATCACGGCGCTTCGGTATGTTCAAAATTTCATCCTGTTAACCGGAAGGCAACGGCACAGAAAATAGTGCACTGTTGCTATGTAAACAATACAACCGCTACCCACACGTGTTGGTGTGTAATTTGCGTTGAGTGTTTGTTTTTTACAATGCAGATGAAGGTTTTATCAATGCTTTCACGTAAATAAACTATAGATGGTGCAATCGGCTAAATGACATTGCAAAACTTTGATTTTTAATGCAAATTCGTTTTGGCGGGAATCTGACGCGCGTCACGCTAGTATGACGTAACCAATATGGAAACCTGCGTATTACATTCGAGTCATGCTGCGAAGATGTGTACGAGATGTTGCGAATGCTTCGAGTCATGCTGTAGTCTCGATCATCCAGACCTCTCGCGAGACTTCTCTCAAAGTCAGCTTGAGTGTGTCTGGATGATAGAGACTAGTCATGCTGCGAAGCAGTATACAAGATGTTGCGAATGCTGGCCGGGGATTTAACCCACGATTTCCCCGCATGCGAGGCGGATGCTTAACCACAAAGAGAGCCGCGGGTCACACTAAGACTGCTTTGTAGACAATGTAAATTCAGATTCGTACCTATCAGATCTGAAGTCTGATCAATATTTGTTATATTTGTCAGAAATGACTCGCGTTACAATTTTCATGTAGTTCTGTGGTCTGAAATTATTATTTTATTTTTTTTAATCGAAGCGGGATAACCGCGTACAGGACTGTTTTATAAACAAAGAAAACCTATATAGTGGATATGTTTAAAGTGTAATAATTATAACTATCCTAATTAATGTAATGCCGTTAACTAATCAATGTTGTATAAGGTAGTAGATGAATTAAATTGGGTTTTACGGCGCACCAACACAAGACAGGTTATATGACGCCAAACAGGGATGAACATGCCAGGCTCATCCTCCATTTAGACAAAATATGGAAAATGGGTCTAGATCCTTATAACCTGCAGAACTGCAGAGTTGCTGCAAATTCTATTGTAGACATTCCATTTACGATGGAGCCACGTTTCCACATTTGCATATGCGGTGTCATGAAGAAAACCTTGAATGAGCATGATAAAAAAATGACAAATTGAATTAAGTGGGTGTCCTACCTCTGCCTTTAGCGGGATTTGCAGTGGTTGTATTCTACCCCGGGGAAAAATAAGAACGCAATGGATTTACCATGTTATTGATGTGCTAAACTTATTTCTTTCAGTATAGATAGTAACTATACAGCTGGAGGTCTTATTAAATAGTGTGCATTAGGAGTTTTATAAAACCTCTTCCAAATTTTTCCAGTTCCAAAAGAAGACTTCAAAACTGCCATCATGGCCAGTTCAATCAAAACTGCCATCATGGCCAGGTCAACTGTCGTCATGGCCAGGTCAATCAAAACTGTCATCATGGCCAGGTCACCAGGTCAATCAAAACTGTCGTCATGGCCAGGTCAATCAAAACTGTCGTCATGGCCAGGTCAATCAAAACTGCCACCATGGTCAGGTCAATCAAAACTGTTGTCATGGCCAGGTCAAACAAAACTGTCATCAAGGCCAGGTCAACTGTCGTCATGGCCAGGTCAATCAAAACTGTCGTCATGGCCAGGTCAACTGTCGTCATGGCCAGGTCAATCAAAACTGTCAACATTGGCCTGGTCAACTGTCGTCATGGCCAGGTAAATCAAAACTGCCATCATGGCCAGGTCAACTGTCGTCATGGCCAGGTCAATCAAAACTGTCGTCATGGCCAGGTCAATCAAAACTGCCATCATGACCAGGTCAATTAGTGTAGTTTATTACTAATTTAAAGGGAATGTAGGCATACAGCCAAACAATCAATATCGAGTTCTGACAAACGTTCTGAAAAACGTTGTCAAGGGTGAACAACTTAACAAAATCAGATGATAAACAAAGAAGATATGATCATTTGAACGTTCTTTTGAAACGGATATGGAACATTTTGAGAACTATGACATCACAATTCTAAAATACCATACTATGGAATATTGATAGATATGTTAATGAACTGATTTATAGGGGGGACATCATGGCAACGGTATACAACATAAGTATACTAATGTGTTATAATGCATCATAAAATTATGACCAGAAAAGGAAGTTGCATTCATTTGCAGTGATTTGTTTTAAGTGTTATTTACCAATAGAACTATGACGTCATAATTTTCAAAATGGCGGCTACCACATCCGTTTTAGAACAACCTTAAAATGGTCATATCTTCTCTGTTATCCAATTTTGATAATTCTTACATCTTTCTATGTTTTTCAGAGCTCTCATTTAGTATAATTATCGACACTGACTCGATGGCATAGGCATACGTCTTCCCCGTGAGCTTATTCTCATTAACATCCTAACTTTACTGAAGAACAATATTGGCGTAAATCTCGTTTAATCTTACCCTTACACTAATGCCCTCGCATGTATCATACAGTATATGAAAGGAAAACAACACATTCATTTCAAAATCTTGTCTAATAACCTTTTGAACAGTGTTTACGATATAATTATACAATATTGAACATTTTGCAACAACATAAAAACATTAAACAGTGTACATGTATTACAAGTTCTGAAGTGTCTTGCTTAATATATAATACATCATATAACATATATATTAACTATCAATTAGCTCACATGTCTCAGTTCATAGCAATAGTTTCATGACAACATGCATAGTTCCATGACAACATGCACAGTTTCATGACAGCATAGTTCCATGATAACACGCAGTTTCATGACAACATGCATAGTTCCATGACAACAATCGTAGTTCCATGGCAACATTGGACATATTCCTAGTAACATGTAACTTGGTGTGAACTATTGCTCTATCACATAGTTCTTGAGTATTTTAGACATCCTACATATTCACGCATATATACTCTATTTACATTGCTGAGTAAGCAGTTAAAATGAGGCCCATGTGGGTTTGAATATGCTCTACTTGTACAAAGGCCCAAGTGGACCCGAAGTCGCTCTACTGGAACAAAAGCCCGAAAGGGCATGAATACGGTATACGTGTACAAACGGGTTATATAAAATAAGTGGTATGCGAGGGGATGTTTGATAATTCAGATGATATCCCCCAGAAAGTGTTTATTCAATTATAATTAGTGATGTGCATGTTGATTGGGTTGACTTCTATTCAGTTTTTTAGTTATTTTTCAAGATGGCTACCACGCCGAATTTAACATATAAACAGTTATAAGGGACATAAAAGTATGGCCATGATTGACTGAAATCCCCTTTGTTATGCTAATAGACAGACAAAATATCATCGCATGAGTTTGTCTGGCCTTCGGACAGTCAAGCTAAAAGCCCATAAAATACAGTAACCAGTACACAGATATAAAACCATTATTTACCTCGACCTATACAGATATTCATTATTTTTATCCGACAGATATTCATTACTGATCCATATGGTAAAGAATCAGGGGATACATTTGCAAAAATACCAGTAAAATATGTATGTCAAAGAAACACAGTCAGAGATATCCAAACTAGTGTTATACTATACAGGAGAATGGTCACTGCTGGTAGTTTGTGATTCATTTCATTATTAGTGTGTAACAATAATAAAATCAATATAAAATATAAAATTCCTCAATTAATGTAATGTCTAGCTTCACACACAGCCTATCCAATTATGGATTATAATGACTGTTTATCAATTAAAATGAATAACTGATTTAATTTTCTGAATTAACAATATAAAAGTGTGTCAAATTTGAACACCTACAGATCATAACAAATATGGGGTTGGTATCCTCATATCTAACCTCGTCCGTCGGATGGGGACGTAAACCGGGCGGTCCCGTGTATCGGTCTATCATTCGAGCACGTTAAAGAACCATAGGAATCTATTCGATAATAAGAGTAGGGCAGGTTCCCGGATTCCTATGTATCCTTCCCCTCTCTCTGGGGCGGCTCTAAATAACCTATACTGTGTTGATGAGCCGTTAAACAACATTCAATTCAATTAAACTCAAATTTTCTTCTGTTTTTCAGATATGAGGCTGTCAACCCCACTTTTGCTACACTTGAGTAGATACACACGTTTGACACAATGTTAACATTCTATCATTTTCTAATTTTAGATAATTAATACACACAAATCACACTTTTCAATGACTTGAACACAGTTCTGGATATATTATACAATAAATTCTCTAACAGTTACATATAAAAACATGGCCATACAAGCACATATGAACAACAGCTCCACAAACGCTACATCCATAGTATGTAAAGAAATAGTGTAACTGGCTGAAGGGACCTTAAAAATTGTCCAAAACGTTATATTAAAGAAATATCATAGATATCTAACAAATGCCCCTGGATGGACGTTAATAGTTGTAGGATTGAAAAGCATGTGGAAGGTGCTAACTGAGACCGAGGAGGGTAAAGGAGATCTTAATTTCCTTTCAAGTTACATTGTGGACATACTAAAAGGCAGGAAAGATAACATGTAATCACTTTTATCTTGACATTGGGCCTACTATATATATACAAACCCAAAACTCAACAGGAATCACTGTGTTACATGGGTACTATTTGTGTAAAGTTTCAAGATTGTAGTTCTCATAGCTTACAAGTTACAGCACTGGAAGTGTTTTTCAGGACTGGGTCATTGTCAGATCAATGTGACCTTGATGTTCGATGTACTGTGACCTTGATGTTCGATGTATGACCCCAAAAACAATAGTTTCTCCTCTCACCAAGGGCAAGTACTTATGAAGTTTCATGAGCATGAATATGCATAATGTTTTCAACAGTTATCACATGGTATTCATGTCTATATGAGGTCATGGCAACCTTGAACTTTAACCCAGTGACCCCAAAATCAATAAGGTACCTCCTCTCACCAAATGCAATGTCCCGAAGCAGTTTCAAGAGCAGGGTGTAAACTTCTGTGTTAAAATCAATTGGGTTCCTCCTCTCACCAAATGTACCGATGAAGTTTCATGAGGGTGGGTGTTATACTTTTGAAGTTATGGACAGATTGTAAGTATTGACAACTCTTGACCATAATACCATCCCAATGTAGAGGAGTTGGTATCCACAGCCTGTGTCACAATTCCCCTCCTACATAGCCTGTGTCACAATTCCCCTCCTACATAGCCTGTGTCACAATTCCCCTCCTACATAGCCTGTGTCACAATTCCCCTCCTACATAGCCTGTGTCACAATTCCCCTCCTACATAGCCTGTGTCACAATTCCCCTCCTACATAGCCTGTGTCACAATTCCCCTCCTACATAGCCTGTGTCACAATTCCCCTCCTACATAGCCTGTGTCACAATTCCCCTCCTACATAGCCTGTGTCACAATTCCCCTCCTACATAGCCTGTGTCACAAATCCCCTCCTACATAGCCTGTGTCACAATTCCCCTCCTACATAGCCTGTGTCACAATTCCCCTCCTACATAGCCTGTGTCACAATTACCCTCCTACATAGCCTGTGTCACAATTCCCCTCCTACATAGCCTGTGTCACAATTCCCCTCCTACATAGCCTGTGTCACAATTCCCCTCCTACATAGCCTGTGTCACAATTCCCCTCCTACATAGCCTGTGTCACAATTCCCCTCCTACACAGCCTGTGTCACAATTCCCCTCCTACATAGCCTGTGTCACAATTCCCCTCCTACATAGCCTGTGTCACAATTCCTCTCCTACACAGCCTGTGTCACAATTCCCCTCCTACATAGCCTGTGTCACAATTCCCCTCCTACATAGCCTGTGTCACAATTCCCCTCCTACATAGCCTGTGTCACAATTCCCCTCCTACATAGCCTGTGTCACAATTCCCCTCCTACACAGCCTGTGTCACAATTCCCCTCCTACATAGCCTGTGTCACAATTCCCCTCCTACACAGCCCGTGTCACAATTCCCCTCCTACATAGCCTGTGTCACAATTCCCCTCCTACATAGCCTGTGTCACAATTCCCCTCCTACATAGCCTGTGTCACAATTCCCCTCCTACACAGCCCGTGTCACAATTCCCCTCCTACATAGCCTGTGTCACAATTCCCCTCCTACATAGCCTGTGTCACAATTCCCCTCCTACACAGCCTATGTCACAATTCCCCTCCTACATAGCCTGTGTCACAATTCCCCTCCTACACAGCCTGTGTCACAATTCCCCTCCTACATAGCCTGTGTCACAATTCCCCTCCTACATAGCCTGTGTCACAATTCCCCTCCTACATAGCCTGTGTCACAATTCCCCTCCTACATAGCCTGTGTCACAATTCCCCTCCTACATAGCCTGTGTCACAATTCCCCTCCTACATAGCCTATGTCACAATTCCCCTCCTACATAGCCTGTGTCACAATTCCCCTCCTACACAGCCTATGTCACAATTCCCCTCCTACATAGCCTGTGTCACAATTCCCCTCCTACATAGCCTGTGTCACAATTCCCCTCCTACATAGCCTGTGTCACAATTCCCCTCCTACATAGCCTGTGTCACAATTCCCCTCCTACATAGCCTGTGTCACAATTCCCCTCCTACATAGCCTGTGTCACAATTCCCCTCCTACATAGCCTGTGTCACAATTCCCCTCCTACACAGCCTGTGTCACAATTCCCCTCCTACATAGCCTGTGTCACAATTCCCCTCCTACATAGCCTGTGTCACAATTCCCCTCCTACATAGCCTGTGTCACAAATCCCCTCCTACATAGCCTGTGTCACAATTCCCCTCCTACACAGCCTGTGTCACAATTCCCCTCCTACATAGCCTGTGTCACAATTCCCCTCCTACATAGCCTGTGTCACAATTCCCCTCCTACATAGCCTGTGTCACAATTCCCCTCCTACATAGCCTCTGTCACAATTCCCCTCCTACACAGCCTGTGTCACAATTCCCTCCTACCTAATTTAATTGGGTTTCAAGGCAAACCAACAAAGACAGGTTATATGGTCCTTAATATAAATATTATTCGGTATATATAACGTTCATGTCAGTCACCTTACGAAATTAAGTTATACTTGATGCAGTTAAAGGAACTACATTCTCGAAGTGCGTAAAGCACCCAATCCGATTTTTTGTGTGTATTAATGCGCATAATATTTCGGTAAACCTACAAAAAAGACATGTTTATACTGTATACAGTTACAACTATTTCATTATTTCACAATCAGTAGTGATATTACTCAGTATAAATAATGTTCATGTCAGTCACCTTATCAAATTAAGTTTTATTTGAAGCAGTTGAAGGGGACTACATTGCTTACAACGGTAAAGCGTCTCACCCGTTTTAAAAACTCCCTATTTAGAAATTGCACTATATACATATACGGTAAGAGTCAGCCATGCTGATGCATGGCGACTCAAAAAGGGGCATAATTTTGCATTGAATACTTGATAATGAAGAACTCTATAAAGTTGCATGACCATAGGTCAATATATTGCCATATTATGAGCTACATTAGGTTGCAGGTTCATGTTTTATGAAAAGGGGCATAACTTTGCCAAATGAAAGTCAAAGTTGATGTAACAGCATTCCTTGGGGGTAAGATGATATGCGTGAAGTTTCGTGAACACAGGTCAAACACTATTAAAGTTATGACTACGGTAATGTTGCAGGTTTGTAACAGACGAACAAGGAAGACGATTACGGCGTGATCCCTAAATGTCTGCCATGCTATACAGGTGATACATTATGTACTCTGTATTTCATATACCTCATACTGTACTCACTTGGGTAACACACAAAGTAGCTGGTAACACTTTTCTCTATTATCTACAAAGTTGACCATTTAGGTAGAGGCCTAATAATGAAATATATATAAAGTGTTGCTTCGGAAGGCTTATTTCCAAATCCCATACATTTCATACTAACAACATGAACCACATTTGATAAGCAACCACATTTGATATACAACATACATTTTACACCAGCGTCTTGAATACCATTGTTTACACCAAAACACAGCATCACAGTAACAGTTCCATTGTTCTATTAACAACAACAACAACAATAACAACAACATCAGTGACATAAACAATGCTATCATTTCAATAAATTTATTGGCAAAACAAAAAAATCTCGATTATTGCAGATACTTTATACTTCTGAATATTGAGACATTAAATGTAGAAATAAATATTAATATAATCTATAATCAGCCCTTTACGTCCATCAGTAAATTCACTGGCACAACATACATATTATTACATCAACGAGCAAACACTATCTAGATTTGTTTTAAAATAACGACAACAATTTTCACCAGCTCTGAAATATAATACATTGTACAGCGTTATTTGTTCTATATTGCTTAGTTTTAAAAAAGTAATGTATACCATTTCTTGAAGAGCATTGAATTGAATTGGATTTTACGGCGCACCAACACATAACGGCGCCTAACAGGAATCAACATGACAGGATCATCCTCCATTTACATAGAGATAAAATACGCAGAATGGACCTAGAACCTTCTAACCTGCAGAAATGTGGGGTAGAGCAAATTCTATAGCTGACACTCCATTTTTTGAAGACGAGCTCATTGTCTCAGAAATCAACATTTAACACTTAACCCACATATAATCCAGGCAAAATCCTTTCAGTCATCATGGAGTAATTCAGAAATCCAGTTTGACCGAAGACCACGGTTGAGCCCATGACAGGTAATCATCAATATGTTCATGTATAAGAATCTAACTCAAATTTGAAACAGCGCCTAATATTCATCAAACTTTTGAGCACAAGAATTGGACTCGACTCAAAATCTCAAATATTTTAATTCCAAATAAAAACAATTTTACCAACAAATTACTATATTTACTAACAGAAACATGTAATTTTAAAGGTAATTTAACAGAAAAATCACAATTCTTACCCATACTTTTGTGTTAATAGGGTTTGCAAAAAAATTAGATTCTGAGTCTGATTCTTGTGAACTATTTGATGAATTTAGGCCAGGCTGGATGTAAACTCCAAATGTCGATCCCAAACTAAAATATTAAGCCTGAAAAGTAGACTCAATTTTTTTATGAACACTAAAAGGGTTTTCCATGCTTATTTCTATTGTTTATGTAAAGTTTATGTAAAATCTGCCGAAATGAAAGTCAAGAGTTATTGGGTATATGTAACAACATTCCTTGGGTAAGATGAATTGACCTGAATTGGGTTTTAAGGCGCATCAACACATGAAAGGTTATATGGGGCCTAACAGGAATGAACATGCCATGCTCATCCTCGATTTACATCGAGATAAAATATGGAGAATGGGCCTAGAAACTTATTACCCGCAGAACTGCAGAGTTGCTGCAAATTCTGTTGTAGACAACACTCCATTCAGCTGGAGCCACGTTTATTGTTTTTCTGCCAATGCTCTAGTGATATGAGCGAGATAGCACCTGAAACAATGCAGCAGTCATGATGAACACCTTTAATGAAAATGAACAAAACATGATAAAATGAACATGAATTTGAGGGTACGGGGGTGGGGGTTCTACCCCTCTGCCTACCCCTCTAATGGGATCTGCAGTGGCCCTATTCTTTGCCCGGGAACCACAGGGGGCTGGGGTAAGATGAAGATGTGTGTGAAGTTTCATGAACATAAATCAAATCAAATTTTTCAAGTTCTGGCCAAGGTAAGGTTAGAGGGCCTAGAACCTGCAGAACTGCACACCTGCAGAACTGCAGAGTTGCTGCAAATGAAAACTACTGGCCAATGATACAAATTACATACACAATGTATTGATCACAATACAGTTCAAACCTACTTAAGAAACCACCTAACCTACTTTAAGTGACCAGCATATCCATTACCAAGTGTATTATTCTAAATTAAAATGCAACTGATTTAAGACACCTGTGTTACGAGACCTTGCCCTTCCCGTTAGTGGTCTCTTAATGCAGGTTACACTGTATTTAATTTACCCTACTAGCAACATAAACCAAATACTGTTCACAGACATTCTCTTCAACAAATATTTAATATAGAGTGGCCTGTATTTCCTATAGTTACCCTTTTATAATTAATAATAAACTTAGTTAAATAACTGACAAACATTTAAGTTCCTGTAAGCAATGAACAGTGAATTTAACGTCTGAATAACAGGTGAAAATAATAATAATATATCTATACATATATTATACAATTATGGACTTTTCAGCTGTTATACATGATGTGATATGCACCAAAAAAATCATTATTGACCGAGGCGATAGCCGAGGTCAATAATGATTTTTTGGTACATATCAACATCATGTATAACAGCTGAAAAGTCCATAACTGTTTTATTATATAACCCTCAATTTACAATTATATAAAACAGGTCAATATCAAAAAAACAATTATATAAAACAGGTCAATATCAAAAAAACAGGTCAATATCAAAAAAACAGGTCAATATCGCTAGATATTTTTTCTAAAAAATTACTTTTTAGCCAATGAAAACGCGTCTATTTATAGGTTATATAATAATAACCCTTATCCCGCTACATATATAATGGACTGTTTTTTCTTTGAATTAAGACCATTCCATTTATGTGACAAAGGGGTGCTTTAGGGAAAATGACTGATCATCAGCTGGACATTGTAAACCCTGATCAGCCTGCGAGTTACTAGCGGGTTAAAGGTTAAGTTATCCTAAAAATATGAGATTCTGATAAAACGGAGAAGGGAGATAACTACCATAACTATAAGGACAAACTGCAGGCCATAATTACTTCCCTTACTAAAGTAATGCCATGCATATGGTGATGCGGTGTATTTTTTCATACATAATGAAAAGGTGCATTTTTTATGTGCATGTAAGGAAGGGCAGAGATCTAAGCTTTTTGACTACCAGTAGTTTTCTGAGAAGGAGAAAGTAATATCCATGCATTCCACCTGCATGATATTGATGGGAAAACCTTTTTTGGTGCTTATAGTGAAGGGGTGCATTTTTTATGTGCACATAAGGAACGGCTGAGATCTAAACTCTCCGATTAGTTCTCTGAGAAGGGAAAGCATATCGCTATATTGATGCATTTTTGTGTGATGTATAGTGATTGGGTAAACATTTTTCCCGTGCATATGTGTTGGAAAGCAATGGAAACAAGGGATGTAGTGGTGTAGTAAGCAGGTATGTTTTTGTCTAGGGCACAACATGCCTGTAATCAATGTCCACTATAGCTATATAATAGTATATAATGATAGACACTGCAATATTCTTAATACTGACTATAACATATAACACTGGGAGTATATAGTATTTATCATCATTTAGTTTCTATCAGCCAAAATGGACAAAAAATAGAGATTCTGGCATGGTCATATAAATTTACTACATGAATTGGGGTTTTACGGCGCACCAACACAAGAACGGTTATATGGCGCCAAACAGGGATGAACATGCCAGGCTCATCCTCCATTTACATCTAGATAAATATGGAGAATGGGCCTAGAACCTTCTAACCTGCAGAACTGCAGAGTTGCTGCAAATTCTATTGTAGACACTCCATTTACGATGCAGCCACATTTTCACATTTGCATATGCGGTGTCATGAAGAAAACCTTGAATGAGCATGATAAAAAAATGACAAAATGAACATGAAGCGGGGGTCCTACCCCTCTGCCTCTATCGGGACTACATGAAAAATTTAATATAAAATCTCAAGACACCCTGAAATTTAGATGGGACTAAATTTTACAGTGGAACAGTATTGTGCCTGATTCAGGGCTTGACCATTCTGGGAATGCCCACCGTTGGGTTTATGATTATACATACTTCTCAACCTACTGGACAATTTCTGCTCATAGTCCAACCTTCAATAGAAATCAAACATGGCCAGATGTTTATTTCGGTAAGGATACAACGATTTTTGTGATTCCTTTTTTTGAGTTGAGTTGAATTGGGGCATTACGTGGTCCCGCCTTTATTCCATTAAGCGATGGGAAAGCTTTATATATTAGCAGGATTTTATAACGGATATTTTGACTATAAAACATGTTTAAAAACATTTTTTACTAAAAAAAATGCGATAACCTGTTTAAAATTACCTTGCAAACGTTTTAAGCCGATATTGAGGTTTTATTTCATACCCCAGCCAACCCCGTTTTAGCTTCTTGGAGAAGGGGTTGGATGGGGTGTGCAAGTTAATACTCGGACCACGTAATGACAAAAAGTTTATATGGCGCCAATAGGAATGAATATTCCAGGCTCGCTCTCCATTTACATCTAGAAAAAAATATGCAGAATATATATCTTTTAAGAAACATTTGCCAGTAATGCAGTAAACAGTAACATGAACATTTGATCACAATTCTCTTTGTTTATAAAGTCAGTTCAAGTGCTGAATACTAAATATAGAAATTAGCTTGAAATTGAGTTGAGTAGTTGCCTGGGATCCCCCCGCTCTTATTATTGAATACCGTAGATTCCTGTGGTTCCTTTTTATACAAGGCTAGGTCTGATACAACGCATGGGACCACATGTACGGATGAATTTAGCCAAGTAGTAAGGGACTAGCTCGTTTTCGCAGCTGTGTCACCCAAACCGGCAATCTTTCCATTATGATGCAAGCACAATAACACTAATTATTACAGAAATAGTAGTAAGTTTTGAAATAAACACCCCCATATCCTCCCCGCAATCCCCTCTCACAAAAACAAAAACGCTTACAAGTAGAATAAAGTTTAAATGTACAAGTCAATTTTGACAATACTTTTATGATAACTGGTAATAAACATACTGGTATCTGTAAAAATAATTTACAACACAGAAGGATGCATAAAGAATAGATAATTAATCTCTAGGGTATTGCAGTTGCAAACAAATTTATAACAAAAAACATTTCTTGTTTATATTATACATCTTATTCATAGAATAAATATTTTACAATTTATCTTTTTATCAAAACAGTTACTGTATGATTTCTCTGCTCATTTAAAAAGAATTTTAAAGGAACACATGGCAAAACTGAATTAATTTTTTAAAGGGATATATGACAAAATTTAATTTGATTTTTAAAGGGACAAAAGGCAAAACTTTTTTTCCTTAAAGGGACACATGGCACAATTTGAATTTGTTTTTTAAAGGGACACATGGCAATATTTAAATAATAATGTGTAAAGGGGACGGGCTCTGTAAGATGTGTGTTCCTTTAAATGTTAATCTACATAAAGTAGTAAAATCATGTGTTTTTTTTCTGTTTTTTTTCATATTACACATATGCAGAGAGAATGCACCGACATATTATAATATATGTTATACAATCATTTAGATCCTACATATGAACCAACTTGTATGTATCGTGTTCCTCATATGTAAGTATAATATGCAGTAAATGGTAATCCATTCATAGCATGGCTGGGTGTACCTACATACATGTACACACATTTTGTTTAAAGGGACATATGGCAATATAGATATAGACACGCATGTTTTATTAATATTAATTATTATTGAATTGATTGAATTGGGGTTTTAAGGCGCACCAACACATTAATACATTACAGGTTATATGGCGCCTAACAGGCATGAACATGCCAGGCTCATCCTCCATGTACATCGAGATAAAATATGGAAAATGGGCCTAGAACCTTCTCACCCTGAACTGCAGAGTTCCTGCAAATTCTATCGTAAAACTCCATTCACGCTGGAGCCATGTTTATTGTTTTTCTGCCACTGCTCTTTCGATGTGTGCGGGATGGCACATGAAACAATGCAGGGATCATGATGAAGACCTTTAATGAACATGAACAAAAAATGATAAAATGAACATGAATTTGGGGGAATTCTACCCCTCTGCCTAACCCTCCAAAGGGACTTGCAGTGGCCCTATTCTTTGCCCCGTGACCAAACGGGGCACCCGGGATGTATATATTTTAAGAATAGTATAAGGCAAATTGTTCTGCATATTACTAACTGCTGATTATATTGTAGCATATTTAAACCTATGGTATAAAGAAGAGAACCGAACTGAATTAAACTGGGTTTTAAGGCGCACCAACACATGAAAGGTTATATGGCGCCTAACAGGAAAGAACGTAAATGTCCATTTATGATGGAGCCACTTTTCCATGCATATGCGGTATCATGATAAAAGACCTTGAATCAGCATGATAAAACATGACAAAATGAATATGAATGAGGGGAGAAGAGAAAATGAAAACTTAAAACTGATTTAATTATATGCAACCAGGATTAAAGTCAAACTGATACTGGATTAATGGAGATGCTGCTTTCATTACGCGATTGCCGTGTGTCCCTTTAAAACATAATTGAATTGGGTTTTAAGTCGCACCAACACATGAAAAGGTTATATGGCGCCTAACAGGCATAAACATGCCAGGCTCATCTTCCATGTACATCGAGATAAAATATGGAAAATGGGCCCAGAACCCTCTCACCCTGAACTGCAGAGTTGCTCTTGTATATCCGTACACATATTTTGTTTAAAACATAAATCTTGTATATTTGTATTAAATGTTTATAACATGTATTAACCAAATAAAAAACAACGTTTCTACTACTACTACATATTTGTAACATTTTTTATTTGAATAAACTGTTAATAAAGGAACATAAAATTATGAAAATAACTCGGAACAATTATTTGGTTCACATCTCTGCAAAGTACAATCTGCATACAAGCAGGACATGTAGTACTCATACCCTTCACTCAGTTTCACGTGCAGTAATAACTTTTATCTAAGACAAAAATATTATGGTTTACCCTAAGCCAACAACCCTTAGGTAGTGACAATAGCTCTTCAGTTTTATCAAAAACCAACAAGCTTAACATGTTAATCTGACATTCTATACTTATGTAACTTTCATTTGTAACACACATACATATGAAATACTCATACATATGAAATACACATATGAAATACACATACATATGAAATACACATATGAAATACACATATGAAATACACATACATATGAAATACACATATGAAATACACATATGAAATACACATATGAAATACACATACATATGAAATACACATATGAAATACACATATGAAATACACATACATATGAAACATTGAGATGTTTTTCCAATGAGATCGGCAGTTGAACGTATAAGTAGCGACAGTTGAACGTGTAAGTCCTAATGCATATATAATATTGTTTCAAAAGCAACTATTCTTAAAAATACTGTTTTCCTTTTTTCCTGAAATATACATGGGCCTCTTTTTGCTAAATCACACTATATGGACTGTATTTAACTGTTTGGAGTGAATATGGGATTAATTTTCATCGTGAAGTGAGAACAAATATTTTCAAGAGTGCGTAGTATGGACGTCACTGATAAAAATGTAATAAAAATAGTTAACTTTTTCAGTGTTATAAAAATATGTGCGAATATGAATTATCTTTCTACAAGAAGTGCCAATTGTTCACACATAGAAATGTAGCAATATATATTATTTAACTGCTGGGATCGATTATAGGGAAATCCTTCACGAGTGGTAGATGTGTGGTTCTTTTTACAAACTAGCGCACGTGAGTGAGTGAAAAAACAAATCATGTCTACCATCAAGTGAAGGATTACCCAATAATCGATCCCAGCAGTTAAATAATCTATTTATTTCATTTTAAATTATGTTTTTGCTTTATTGAACGTTATCGGCGGATGACGTCGACGTCAGCAACACTTTATTGACGTCACGACTCGACATCACAACGTTAGTTATGACTGTGTTCTGAGTTAGCAACGTTAGTTATTATTGTGTTCTGAGTCAGTTATTAATATTTAGCGATTATGAATATTCTTGCACTGAGAAATCCGATCTTTCACATATAGAAATGTAATAAAACCCATCATCATAATTATCATCATATCTCACTATCAGTGACACGTATAGAAATGTAGCAATATAACCCATCATAATTATCATCATATCTCACTATCAGTGACACGTATAGAAATGTAGCAAGTTAACCCATAATCATAATTATCATCATATCTCACTATCAGTGACACGTATAGAAATGTAGCAAGATAACCCATAATCATAATTATCATCATATCTCACTATCAGTGACACATATAGAAATGTAGCAATATAACCCATAATCATAATTATCATCATATCTCACTATCTGTAAGAATACAACTTCAAAAAGTCTAACAGGTTTGTAAGTCATAAAATTCTAACATTTTCTGCATTTTGTAGGAAATCAAATGTTGATACATGAAGCAAATTTAACTGGGTTTCTGTAACTTAATGGGGTCCTTTAAACTGACCTCGCACATGGAGGCTCTTTGGCTAATATATCACAATGTTCAGTCCCAACCTCTACAGTACCCTTCTCATATTTCAATGTCACTTTGTGGAATGTACAGGAGCCTCACTGAGGCATCCACATTACAGTGTGTATGATAACGTGAATCATTATAACGGTGCAATATGAAGTCTGTTGGAACTAAGAAACGTCATCATGAACAACAACGTACGTGGAATTCAGTGGCAGATTCAGTAGGCAAAATTTAAGAGAAGTTATGAAAATTCATGTGAAAAAGCTTATTTTATTTTAATTATTTAATTTTTTTTTTTTTTTTTTGCTAGTCAACTGTTTTTTAAAAGTTGCGCCACCCTAAAATCTAAAATATGTTCCACCCCATAATCTCAAATGCTGATTCCGCACCTGGAGTTTAACAATGAATAGATTTTCTTGGTTCTATAAAACTTCATTTTGTTCTGTGCTCAAAATCATCTCTTTCTAAGAAAGCTTCCTTTTGATGTTTGCGAGTTTGCATGATGTTTTACGTCATTTTCAACACATGTCAGGTTATATATGATGGTCGACTTTTTTTGGAGGCAGACCACCTACTTTTCCTGGGTAGAACCAGTACTGTACAACTCCCACCATCCGTAAGAATCGACAGTTAGTTTTGAAAAAAAAAATATGTTTAAAAGCGGTGATTGTGAATGTATATTCTCCATTTTCAGTTAATTCTAAAATTAAGCCAGAATCTGTGAAGCATAAATTTCTTTTAGAAATAGAAAAAAATCATGAAAGAATGTCCATTTCATTTGAGTGAAACTGGATTAACCGTAAATTCTTGAAAATTCTTAAAATAGATCAGAGATCTTGCAATATGACTTTATTTGGCTTTACCCATGGTTTGTAATACAATATTTAAACGAAACCATGTGACCTATCTTTAACCAATCAGTATTTACCATACACAAATTGTTACATGTAATAATCCCAATTATTAAACAACTATATTTTTGGCAGTTATGTAAGTTCTATAACATTTCCATTGTGATAACAGTACTTCACTTTTGAACCATTTACATACAATTTCAACAAAATACTGACCCACACGTCCCACCAGACAACCATGTGCAAGGACAAGCATGAAGGAAGCCATAAATAATATGATGAATGTTAAAGATTTACAATCTTTTCTGGCCCCATATTCTCGAAACTTTCTCAGGCTCAGCTATAACATTTTGAAAATCTCACTTAACTGGTCCTGCAATTACTGGAAACTTTACACAAATCAAGGTAAGCAAATATTGCAGCTGTCGTGAAATTTTTGCAATGGAAAACACTCATTGAAAAATGTTACAGTTAAAAAGAAATATTTAATTTTGAGCTTGAGCATGGGATTTTGGGTGAGCATGTTTCGAGAATATAGGGGCTGGAGTCCAAGCACTTGTACAGCTTCTAGTAATTGTCTACACGGCTTAAACAAAGCTATATCACCGCTGGGAGTCTGGATCTCTGTTAACTTCTGGATTTCAACAGTTCCACAGATATATTTTGCTTCTTCAAAATGTCTGCTTCTCATCATTTCCATATAGCACTTGCCTGCTTTTTCAGCACTTTGATTTTTTGTGATTTTTAACCCTTACACCCCTATTAACTGCTTTGGTATAGCCCAACTAAAAGAATAGTCGAGTCCATTTTTCAAATGTAGGGATGAAAGGCTATAATCTTTGTGACTTCAAAATTGCATACAAATCATTTTGATTGTTCAAATGTTTTCATTAAGAATCTTTTTAAAATGACTCCTCTGAATTTAACGTACCAGAAGTATCCTTATTCAGAAACTCAGAATAAAATAGAGGCCTCGTACAACGTTTCACAGAACTAACAGTCAGTATAGACCTCGTACAGCATTTCATAGAACTAACTGTCAGTAGAGGCCTTGTACAGCATTTCACAGAACTAACTGTCAGAACCCTACTCCTGAAATCTGTACACTTTCATGAGTTTTAACTGAAAATCTTCTCGAATATCTATGAATATTACCTCACTACTGCGGACACTTCTACAAGGTTTCTCTCATATTCTTGAATACTGTGTCACTAACGCAGATATTTCACCGAGATTATGTCTTCTTGTATTTCTTGAATACCACTTCACTGAAATCCATACACTTCCACCACTTTACATTGAAAATCTTCTTCACTACAAAGAGGCTCATTATTAAACGTGTCACATCTCTCCGTCCGACAGTGTTCTAAGTTCTCATCTAGAAATATAGCCTCTCCATGCCTGAAATGTCAAACAATTTACATTAAGAGAAATGAAAATGAATTCTAACTGTCAACTTCTCATCAACAAAATTAAACTCTTTGCTCCCTGCCACTTTTTTTGTTACCATAAAAACATTTATAATATCTACATGTTTTTCAACAAGTACCAAGGATTGACCTATTGTTTGGGGCGCTTGTTTCAGCCAAAGGTTTTTTGGACTTTTAAGATAAAACTGATCTACTACCTAAACAAGTTGTATATCAGTGAGGCAGACATCTTTAGTGGAAAATAAAAATACCTTACTTTTCAAAATCGGTTGAGAAATAAACATTTCATGTGTGAAAGTTGTTTTTGATGGGTCATTTTCAATGCAAAATCCTGCTGCATGAAAAATTTGAAAATATATTATTTTTTTTATCCAAAAATGGTTTTAAATTGTTGGATATTAGTAAAATAAGACACCCTGAAACTTTTATAGCAAAATATGAAGGAATACTGAAGTTATTTGAAATTTCTTAATTTTCTGCTGTCCCACCAACAAGGAATTTACATAGGAAAAGAAAGTCTCATCAAAAAATCATTTTGGCTGTAAAATATTTATTTTCAAAAGTAAAGTAGTTTTATTTACCACTAAAAACCCCAGTTCTAATGATATATAACTGATGTACGTATTATTTAAATTGCTCAAGTTACTTCAGAAAAACCTTTGGCTGAAACAAGCGCCCCAAACAACAGATACGTTTTGTTTGTTTATAAACACAAAAACAGAAACAGGAGAACTGCAAAGGATAAACAAGAAATGTCAAAAGAAACTGATGAATGACCCCAGATGGTCCTTATTAGTGTTATCACATGGAATGCACATCAACCTTCCTTATGAGGTCATGGCAACCTTGTGTCCATTGACCTACAGACCCCAAAAACAAAAAAGCTCTCATCAAAGGCAATATGCCTATGCAGGTTCATGAGGAAAGCTTTCGTGTGGAACATATATCAAGTTTAAAACATCACCTGCCATGTGCTTATAATAAGTTATGAGCCAAGTCAGGTTGCAGGGTAAAGTTTTATGAAAAGGGGCATAACTCTGCCGAAATGAAAGTCAGAGTTATTGGACATGTATAACTACATTGCTTAGGGTAAGATGAAGATTTTTATAAAGTTTCATAACATAGGTGAAAATCCTTTTGAAGTTATGGCCAAGGTCAACTTGCAGGTTAAAGTGTGACTGACGACGACAACGGTCAACGACAGATGACGAACAAAGTGATCCCTATGTGTATGCCTTGCTTCGCAGGTGTACTGATCATTCCTGCTTTGAACTGAATTCAGTTGCAAGAAATTTACGGCAGCTACATCTCAAACCCAAGTAAAAGACTGAACTGCAGACGTACCCTCCACCTATGGTGAGTATAGAGCGGTCACCGGCCTGGAACATGTTGGCTGTGTTGGGTATGTTCTCTTCTGTCAGTCCCACCCACTCATATTTCTTCCTCTTGGGCATCAGTGTGAAGACGAAGGACTCGCCGGTACCAAAGTACGACAGATTCTGATGATTCTGACGACGCTCATACCAATACGCGGAACAGAAGGCACCGAATATCTGTAATGGACGACACTTATGATACAGGAGGTGTAAAACTCTCTAGAAAATCTATCTCTAAAATCCACGTAATTCCTGTCCTCTTAAAAAATACATTTTTGGTTGTAAAATCAAGAAACTACAGCCATAGACACAATATTTTATTAAACACACATCAATAACAGTCGAACATCTTAATGACGTAATGAATAAATGAACGTAGGGGCAAGCCTGTAAAGTCCCAAAATGTCAGTATATCTTGTATACAGTATTATTTCATTCTAAAAAACTTGCTAAACTTTTTTCCCTCAGTATATAAAAGATAAAAGACAATGTCACACTCTTTTTAATTTAAGAACTCCTAAACATTCACGCAGCCTGACTGGCAAATGACTTCTGTTACTCGTCCTTTTTGCAACTGACCATTCCAAGGCAGTGGCCTATTGTTTTGTTTGTTTGCATGATCTTTTTACGTCATTTTCAACACGTCGGATTATATATGACGGTCGATTTTTTTGTGGTGGAGGCAGACCACCTCCTTTTCCTGGGTAGAACCAGTACTGTACACCTCCCGCCATCCATAAGAATCGACACTTCCCACTTCCTCACAAGTCGAGCTCCCAGTGGGATAGGAACCCGCAGCGGTGAGAGGCTAGAAGGTTTACAACGCAACGTTGTTAACCACTCGACCACAGAGACGCTTAGTGGCCTATTGTCAAGCCGTTTGTGTTTGTGATGACATGCCTTGCTTCTTACTAACACTGTGATTCATTTGTTGCTTGTTTTAACGCTAATGTTTGTTCTAGCTGCGCGGCTTAACGTGGAAGCTACACTTCCTGTTCGACTTTTACGTCTACTTTTTTGGCCTAAGGCGTGTCAGTGAAAATGTTCGAAAACATCACGTGACTTCATTTTTAATCTTGCTTAAATTTTTTTGTGGCTTGAAATTAACCTATGATGTGTTGATGAGCTGTTCAATAACAAATAAATGTTCAACTTGAAACTGACGCATAATCACTCAGATTGACACGTGTCCCAGAAAGGCATCAAGTAACACATAAGGATACCATTAAAGGGACACATGGCAATTTTGATGTTTTTATGAAGCAGTCTCGATTTATTTATCCAATATCGTTTTGACTTCAAACCTGTTTGCATATAATTAAATAAAATGTTGTTTTTTCCTTTTTTTGGTCTTATTCTACCATATGTTTATAATATGTAAAAGCATTTAGATTTATACCATTCTAATAATTAATATTAATGATTGAACAAATGCAAGTTAAGTAGAAAAGATAGAAACAGGACAGGGCAAGAAAATCTGTTTCTCAGTTACTCGTCCTATGTAATATTTGAATGGCCAAATTGATAAATTGTTAAAGAATTTATCTGAATTTCTACTCGTCCTGCATCAATGAGCACTCATCATAGTGAGCGGACGAGTGGAATTTTCGTGCCCTGCAGGATGACATGATTGTTATAAAATCCAGATTGCCGTGTGTCCCTTTAAGAAACTGAGACTAATGCAACAAAGCCAGTACCTCATCTTTAAGTGTTTTGATCACAATGACCGTCGGCTGGTGGTTCTCCACTCGCTGGTACAGGGTCACCAGACTTATGCCGTGTTCCTCTGATGTGTACAACAGTTCCGGTTGACAGACCGCGTAACGCGTAGGCAGCCATGTCCAGATCGCGAACAACTGTAATGTATAAGGAGCCAACATGTGAGGTATAATTAAATTACATTTATTATACACACCTGTGACATACTCTACACAGATATGTGCTAGAAAATGTTATATTGGGTGCGGGGCATAAACTTAGTGCTTTCCTACAACATTTTCACTGAAAGTGCTGCATGTTTTGTCATCAGACAAATGTGGGGTTTTGGCATGTATGCAAATCTTTCTTTCTGTCACTTTTGCGATACTAATTATGTAAACCGTTTTATTACTTTTGGCATAATATATGTAAAAAAAATGTTCTATTACTTTTGGCATATATGTAAAAAAAAATGTCTATTACTTTTGGCATCTATGTAAACCATTCTTTTTGTTGCTTTTGGCATAATTATATGTAAACTTTTTTTCTATTACTTTGGCTTCCTTTTTTCTATTACTTTTTTTGCATATATTAAGTAAACCTTTTCTGTTACTTTTCTTTCAACAGAATAAAGTTACAGTATATTATATAGACATTTTCTGAAATGATGACAATGAAATTTTGCTGATATTAATGACATGAAACACGCAACATGCTTCATTAGTAAAGGCACCCCCTGAGAGAATGAAAGAAGAAGCGATGGCATTCAAATCAACTGCAATAGTTTATAAGCCAACGTGATAATGGTACAGTGTATACATATATATGAAAATAAATCTTATAAGATAAAAGACAGAAACTGTAAGTATAGCTAAGCAGAAAACAAGAGATGAAGTTACAGTTATTATACACATTTTAAGATCAGAACAAAGTGCAATTTGCCACAATAATATCCTGGGTTCCACTAGCTGTCAATTTAAAATAGCTATCCAGCCAAAAACAGCACAATTTACAACATCTGTACACCATTTCTAAACCTAATGACAATGACATATATATAACTTACATATTTTGAGAATAAAATCTCTTTAGACACAATATAAACAGCTTTAACCAAAAACTGGAGCATTGAATTAAGAGTTACCAAATCATAATTCATTTTATGCATATTCAATCATTTATATTTTAAGAATCCATGAATAAACCTATACTTTCAATTGGCACATGTTCATTATTATATGATCAGAACACCTGGATAGAGTTTTGATAAAAGGTTTTGTAGAAGATATATTTTTGCCTTTATTTGGTGAGTAACAAAAACATATATCTAAAAACATATTTACTTGGTAAAAAACGTTTTGGACCAGGGTATATGAAGTCGTATAAAAATAAAACTAGTGGACAGAATTTAAGTATCTTTTTTAGTAACCAAGGTCTACCATACCCGGTTAATTTGGTACCTGAATCATTAAATTCCAAACAAGATTTGATTTTAAAAAAATATCGCAAACACACAAAGGGTCTGTAAAAAATGTTGCAAAGTCCATAAAAAGTAACAGTTACGGACACATTCGAGTGACCAATAAAAAGATTATTATTTGTTCGCAAACTTTCATTGTAAACGATAAATATTGTTGATTGTTGATCTATTGTGAATTATCAACTGAGATAATAAGGTTTATGGTTGAATGTCATGGTTAAGCGATCATTGTACGGGTTCGAACACTGCCATGGTTCAAAACTTTTTTTACAGAGTATATATCAAAATGGGATACATTGTAAATGATAACTTTATAGTTGTTATAAACTAGAGATGATGCTAATCATGGTGAATGCTAAGTGAAACAAGGGCCTTGCATATCTTGGCCAAAAAAACGCAATTGGGTTCTATTGATCCCAAGATATCGGGGCTCATCCTGTAACCAGGGGAGTATTTGTGTCAAGGTTGTGACTTAATATTATGGATACACCATTGATTACCAAAAGACAGGCTGACAGTACATAAAATAGTGTTCATTTTCTCTCTCTTCAAACAGGCATATAAAAACAACAAAACCTTTCATTTTATCGAAAATAATTGTATACAGAATATTACCTGACAATTTCTAAATCCCTTCTTGAAATGTGAACTTCGGAGAAATACATCTCTGTCTGTCACATCCAAACCTATTTCTTTATCTTTCCTTTCCTTTTTTTTCTTCTTTATCCAGTTAATGCATGACAACATGGTTACACCAGATTTGATTTGATATATATGTAACACTTGATTGTTAAGGTATTTAAGTCAATTTCTCTCTATAATCACACAAGTAATTTGCACAATGAATATTCATTCATTTTTAAAAGTTATATCCTTTATAGATCCCTTTTCTTTCGATCAATTACAAAATCCGTAGTTCCTTTTCAGCTTAAAGGCTAAATTAAAAAGTGTTCTTTTTGTGTGTGTTTTTAAATTATCATCTGATAATTTGTATAATGTTGTTTTAATTCTTTGTCAAAATATAAACCTACAAAAAAGATTGATAAACAGCTATTTCCAACACTGGCATTACCACAGTCAAGACTTTACACTATTCTATTCTATGCTTGAGCCAACAACAGGGACACGTCCTTACAATAAGTTACTTCAAACATGCACAGCATGCACATAAATAAAAAAAAATCTAATTAAGTTTTTTCTTGACTTGCAGACACTCAGCAAAATCCATGCAACAACCATTTTTTACAACAAGTAACAATTAATTACCCCTCACAACAAACGTATCTAAATCCATCACAAACACATCAAATGGTTCTTTTATTGCCACAAAATCTAGGCTTCCATTCAATCAGAAGAAGTAATTGACATATATTCGATTTAAATCTTGTGCCATAGTTTTTCACTTATTTAAAGTGTGGACCCAATCCTTACAGAACTATGCCTGAAGGTGATGAATACCCCCGCTTTTTAATATAGCCGATGAGAATGGGGGAAAATTTTGCCTTATACAAAGCAAACTGAAAACTCACCAGAATGCAACCATATCATGCAACGTTTTCCCGAGGCACCTGCCATATTTCAAAATAAGCCAAAGGCCTTTTTACGGCCCTATTATGCACCCCCTACTTCATGGTTAAATAGAAGGAAACATGGCGAGGCCCTATTATGCACCCCCTACTTCATGGTTAGAAAGTATAGACATTTATGTTTGAGAACAATCCGCACGGAATTATAAACTTGAACAACATTTCCCAAATATTGGCATAAACATTAGCATTAACATTAGCACACTAGGACACCTACTACAGTGGGGTATAACTATTGTCTCTCTCCAATAATCTTTCTTCCAAATTAAAAATACTGTGCCAGTTTTCCTTTGTTTAAACATTTTTAAAAAAGTTTTTCTTTGTTAAAACATTTTAATAGTCTAACCAATTTTTAACACATTTTCGATAGTTACCATACTTTAATGGCCACATTTCCCCTGTTGTTAATCTCCATTAAGCATTTTATCCATTCAATCATCATTCCTTTTTTTCACTGTAAACATGAAAGTAGCCAGAGAATTTTGTGATAAGAGTTCTATACTTCAAGATGTCCACTTAGTATAAGGTCTATGAACTACTTACACTTATTCTATTTCACTGAATATTTATGACTTGCTTTATTGATAAAAAAATCAAAATAAACAGGCAGGGATCCAGGGGTGTTTTACAACAGGCAGGGATCCAGGGGTGTTTTACAACAGGCAGAGATCCAGCGGGTGTTTTGTAACAGGCAGGGATTAAGGGGTCTTTTACGTTCAAAACTGATTGAAAATTTAAGCACACGGCACTAGCTATAATTGGGAAATAACTAGCACAGATTTGATTTAAAGCCCTTAAGTCCTGAAACCTTGCCATCTAAGTGGTGTTTTTTATGTTATTTTTGGCAACAACACTCACTAAAAGCCATTATTAATCTCAGGTTTGTCCCATAAATCAGGATAAACTGACATGCAGTTACCCTCTTAAAATAAAGTCTTCAATTCAATTCAACAGATATGTAACACTACCAGACCCTTTAATAAGTAATAATAATAGCTTAATAAAAAGTGGTAAAAGTATATCGAAGTTAATAGTGATCGAATGACCATTATTTTACAATTTGTGATAGCTCTCTTTAATAGCAGTATTGTAGTAGTTTACTCAGGTATAACGTAGGCGTAGTATATTTTAGTACAACCTATTGAATAACTGTGTAAACAACCAATGGGAGGCTTGCACGTGCGTTCAAGTATATACTGGGGTGTTTAGAAGCAGAGGAGAGATTGTTAGAGATTGGGTTGTAGAATATGTAGATGTAAATGTATGGACAGTAGAGTCTGTTAGAATTAATATACCACAATACGATCAGACATTAAAAATGGTGTAGTTTTAAAAGTTATTAAAGTGTCGAGTAAGGAGCACAGACTTGTTCTTTATTAATGCCCTGGTGACACAGATATATATAATTTTGTGTCAAAAAAAACCAACTGAGCCCCTTCTTCACCATCACCTAAAGTGGATTTTTGAATCCGCCCCAGTCATGTTTCAATTCACTTCAGGCAGCTTGCATGCATAAAATGGAGAAATAAACCTGAACTTCCTTAAAAGGTTGAAAATTCTCACAAATGATGAAACTAGACAGATGTAGTTTTGTAGATCTACAAAGTTTGTTTGTATGGTGTTTTACGTCATTTTCAACACATGTTAGGTTATATATGACGGTCAATTTGTTTTGTGGTGGAGGCAGATCAACCACTTTTCTTGGGTAGAACCAGTACTGTACACCTCCCATCATCTGTAAGAATCGACACTTCCTTACAAGTCAAGCTCCCAGTGGGATTCGAACATGCAGTGGTGAGAGTTGAGAAAGTTTAAAACGCAATGTCCACTGCCCCACACACACATCTTTACCAAAAAGATTTTTTTTAAATAAAACAAACAAAAACATCTTCAAAATTGAATACATTTTCAATATTTTGTATCCAAAATCCTACCCAAAAAATCTTATTTCAATAAACATTTCGTATTTGGCATTTAGCATCCAGGCTCTACTATTTGGGGAAGTACTGTGAGTATATGCCCATGTTGTTGTAGCTTTATATAAACAATAATTACATGGGGTTTTACAGCCCAACAGCGCGTCATATTAGGTTATATTTGGACAGCAACCTCAGAGGGAGGCGAGATGAAGAATGAAGTTTCCCACCGGACATGCCTCCATCTGGGAGCAAACTGACATGGGGCAGAGGTTAATCCGAGCCTTCTCTGACCTTACCAGCCCTTTTTACGATTTCGATATTTCATCTGGCTGTGTACGAAAAAAGCCACATAAAAAAAGGGCGTTTAGGGTCAGAGAAGGCTCGGATTAGGCCGAGGTCTGTAGCTCTAAAGCCAAGGCCCCATCAACTGGGCTAACAAGGCTACCCTTTATATAAATAAAACCTGAGTGAAGTTCTTTATTAAGACCTAAGCTCTATCAAGCAGTAAAGCTGCAAAACCTCAGAGCTGCAAGTTCAATTCTCACCTGAATAACGTTTTTGTATCTGATAATTTACATACTTTTTTATAAAAAAAAAAAAAAAAAAAAGATCCGTTAAACATGCATTTTATAAGAAACAAGAGCCCACCAATAACCAATAACGTAATAATTCCAGGCAGATTTTTATATACTCACAATGCCATATCTAATGTAGAAATAATGAGTGAAATTAAATTTAAAATTAAACTAATAAAATATATCTCCATTCAGTATATGTCATTATTCAACTTCTTTCTGTTTTTATTATTTTTAAATAAAATAAATATCCAGTATAATTGTCAGTCATATGTTTTCCAAAAACTTAAAGAAGTGTTGTTAACTCAAAAAAAAGATCTGGGTTTATTAAATATCATTCAAACCTACTAATTATTTATCATACCTGTACAATATATAGGAAAACAAATGGGAATCATAAATTATCTTAAAGGGACACACAGCAATCTTGATTTTTTAAAAACTTGTCGTTCCGTCAGTTTTCCTACATAACTTACATTTGTTCAATCATTAATATTAATTACATTTGTTCAATTATTAATATCAATTACATTTGTTCAATCATTTATATTAATTATAAGAACAGTATAAAACATATGTTTGCATTTCACTTACTGCTGATTATATTGAAACACTAAAATATTTAAAGCTATGGTAGAATTAAGTTCAAATGAAAATCTCAATTTTTTATTTAATTATATGCAAGCAGTTTTAAAGTCAAAATGATATTGGACACAGACCTAATCAATTTTATTAGGTCTGTGTATTGGATTAATAAATAGAGAAGTTTATTTTAATGATGGATAACAACTTGAGATTTCCGTGTGTCCCTTTAAAAACTTAAAACTTATCTTACTCATGTGATTGCAGACACAGATGTACTGAATGATTCAGAACAAATGATATTTACACATGACTATGGTGTGACCGGGATTGATTGAACTACTGGGTGTTGTCAAGGGTACATGTACATTCATCGTTTGCAATGTACCATCATGTATCACCTGTATACTGAGTGTGTGTGGGTTTATAAAGTGAGACCCACTTATTATACAAAACACACTTATTATTAAGGATACGTCTGTATACAGTCTACATGTCCCCAAACAAAAGAGTTTAATGATCAGCTTGCAATGAATAGTTTGTACTCTGGTTGCAGAACTGTATGTCCCCTAATATTATAAGCATATCACCACCCGGGCCCTATGCAAAATGCCAAGAGGCCCTCAAATAAAATGAAATTATTTTTATACATATCTTTTTATTTTTATTTTGGGAGGGATCTTTGGATACAAAAGATCGAAAAGGTATTAGAGACTTTTTTTTCAATTTTCTTTTAAAAGTCTAGGGGAATGGGGAGGGGCCTCAGTATTAGGAGAAATACAGTATATATAAACATAAAACCTTTCTTTTTTCAGACAAACAATTTTGGTTATGGAATGATGACATAATTATGTACCTTTTCTAACATGAATTTAGTCAGCCTGTTATGCAAATGAGTTTAATAAACAGAAGTTTTTCAATACAGGATTTCTACACTGAGTGAAAATATGTCTGCACGATGGATAGAAATCATTAACTGAAAAACGCATGGTAATTAAATTATATATTACATTTTTCTAAAATAAATGTATACTTTATTTGAGAACGTTTTTTCACTTTGAATAATGGAATTCCTTTGCATATGAATTTCAAGCACATCCCATAATCAATAGGGCCTACATGTCACCAAAAACTATATAGCAAATATAATATGAAAGCATTCTGTCGTTCTCTTTTGTATGAGTACCCATTTACCCACCTGCACCACCTCGCCCCACTCCACCCCACCCCGAATGCCATGTATGCATACATAACACGGCTTGGTAGAAGATCATAATTGTATGCTACACACAAAATATTAGACCTCTAGCTGATTTTGTTTCACAGACTGGTGTCCCTTTAATAGGCATGACCTCTGTGAATATGCAAATTAAAGTT